>JAOEHK010012140.1:0-11531 GCA_025447835.1 Labidoglobus nevermanni | reverse complement strand
ATTTTGTTGCTTGTGCTGTGAATTAAAAATTTTATTGCCCTAGGGGGGGCGTGAGAGTTTTGAAACACGACAAGGGGGGGGCGCAGAGCTCAATAGTTTGGGAACCCATGGACTAGAAGGAGGGGGCGTCACGGAAAAGCAATAAAAGCGATTGAATACTAAACGGCATTGTTGGCCATCCGTTCCGACACCCTGCTGTGCCCACTGTGGAGTTCTAGATCTTTAGAAAGTCGCCTAAATGGGCTATAAAGTAAGTGGGTAAATATTACCCAACTTATGGGCCAGAAAGTGTTGTTATTGGATTACAGTAAAGCCCAGATTTAACGAAATCAGATTTAGAGAACAATCCCGATTTAACGTTTGAAAGTGCTGGTCCCTTGCAAAATCTCGATTTTAGGAATAAAAAGAAGCATTTTGGTCCCCTAGGTTTAACGAACTTTTTGCGCCAAGGACATTATAACGTTTTCGCTGTAGCGAGTATTGTAAAGAGTGCAAGCTGCCAAATTCTTAGAAATTTGACATTGAAATTGTATGAATCATGTGAACATTGTCAAAACTTGTCGTTTTACACATGAAGAACCCGACATTGAAATACCAACCCCCATCGGATGGCACCTTTTGCAGAATGAAAAATATCCCATTGAATTTGAGGACTTTGTTAACTTTGGCAATGACGTAGTCGTTACTGGGAATTTTACACTAAACTGAAGATGTGGATGGTGAAGAACAGGAAGAAATATCAATTATTTATCCAAGAGAGGCCACCGAAATACTGAACGATGGCCGTCTTTTTTTTATGCAATCAGACGTTAATGAAAATGTGTTTGATTTATTGCACAATATTGAATTAGCCATAGATAGCACACGTTTTACTAATTTTATGGTCCAGACTAAAATAGACGAATACTTTCAAAAAATCTAATGTCGTGTTTGTGGTCATCTTTGAATTGAGTCCTTTTTTCAACATGAAGACTCCGCTTTAGCGACGAATCCCGATTTAACCAATTTTTCCTATCGGCCCCTTGAAATTCGTTAAGTCGGGATTTTACTCTATCGGCGTTAAAATTGCAGTCCCAATCTTTTCATTTGGGACCGGAAGTGACGGTGCATGATGAGAAATGTGAAAGACATGTTTCCAATTTCCTCACGGGGAATTTCATTGATTTGCATGCAGAATTGCGGTTTCGCGCAGCCACCCCTATATTGGGTTTTGCACCACGCAGTTTTCTGTTTTTCGTTTTTCGTTCCCTATCAACGCGAGCCCTTAAATTTCGTTGGAAAGCTTCATGGTATCAACGCACTTTCCACGAACGTGAAAATCCAATTAGTACACGATCCGTACACCTTTACTCAAATTCTGCAGTGTAAATTGCAATTATTTCAGCAATAATTCATCATCCAATGATGTTTTTGTAAGCGAGCATCAAGTTCCTAGCCGCATTTAATTAATAAGAACTAGAGTGACACGATAATTGAAGAATTTTGAATCATCTCTTGTCTGCTTGTTGCGCATATTTTTCCATCTATTTGCGTCGTTATCAGTAAAGTGTGGGTCGTTGGCGGATGTTTTATTGTTTTACATCCCTTGTATACGTTTTCCGGCGCTCCTGTCGAGCCTGAAAGCTTTCCGTGATGGCTGCGAAGTGGCAAAAACTGTCGTCTTGTCGGACGCACATGAAAGCGGTCTACAGATATAAATCACGCGAAATAAAAGCGGAAGTGCAGCTCCAGCGATCAATGCGAGCGCAATTTTGAGCTTGAAAAGTGCCAATAAGCATGCTGGATATTGTCTTCCAACGCATTCACTTCGAAACTATCGCTCAGATTCATGTTTCAGCATACAAATACAAAAACGAATAAACTTGTTATAGCAAGAGTTAAAAGGATTTGCTTTGCTAAACTTTAGTCTAATGGAAGTCAGTTTAACTTCCATTTTAGGGCACAAAACCGAGAGAAAATTTAATCGCATTTCACTGATGTGCAGTGAAACAATATATTTGTTGTGTTTACTGATATTCCTCGCCTCCCACGCTCCAGAACTTAATGTTAACCTTACATAGCTTTTTCGCTGAATATCAGCTGATTCAGAACCCCAAAGGTTGAATATTTGAGCTGTTTTTTAATTGGTATGGTCCGTACCGAGACCGACATAACCCTGCTATGAGGGTGTAGCGGCACACTACATCGTAGTCGCCTGGGAGTTTGTTGCTGCTTTATGAAGTTGGCTGGCAAGACAACTGCCGGTCCTTGACGACTTGGATACCAGCTAGGGGGAGTCGGCCTCGGACCACCGGTCCGATAACATCAGTCGGTCCCGATCCACAACACGGTCAACATCATTTCTGTTTCCATTCACTGTTTTCAATAAAAGTTCTTCAATTCCTAAATTGGTACAACAAATCCTAAAAGGGTACCCATAAACTGGGTTTTCAACTTGTCCAAAAGCATACATAACCTCAGGGTTGAATGCTTCAGCCTAGTTTTTAGTCGGTATTGTCTCTGACCGAGTCCGACATAACCCCACTCTGAGGGTACCCGTAAACTGAGACTGTTGCTTTTCGAGTATCGATATAGGAAATCCATTGAATATTTGATTAGATATCTAGCGTATTCACTAAATATACGATGATTTCTTAAACCGTTGCTTACATTTCGCCTTCATTAAATTGTCCATTCATCTTGAGGTCGGACATTTCCTGTTCACTCGCAGTTTTGCGAGTTCATTTCCGTTTCCGACACTTCCGGTCCTATTGTTTGCGAAGCAGGCGCTAGCGGCATAAATCAATGGCGGAGCGAGGAAGGCGTGATAAAAGCCATGCGCTATATACAAGAAGCAAAGGCCGATACGTCGAAAGGTGCCTAATTATGCATCCGGGATTTCCGTGCGGAGGCTCCCGGCCAGCCACTCCTGTCCAGTGCCACTTGTTTGTCGATGCGGCGGATTGTAAACGACCTGTGGAAGCAGCCACCCTGCTACACCTTGCAGCAGCAGGTGAAGCAATCAATAAAGTAAACGCGACCTAAAGCAGCCACCCCTAAGTGTGCTTGCTGTTCCCACCTCATTGCCGCCGAGCGGAAGCGCGATGAATATGAATAATGATTCCGTGTGAACATACAATGCACATGATGGTCCGTAATTAAGGAGACATTTACCTTCATTTATCATCAGCTTACACACCGAGTCCTGTCATTGAATTCCCGCGAGGAAAGCAGTTTCTCTTGCTTTATGAATTCGCAGAAGCGAGGTGAGCAGAGAAACAACCTCAACCTCAATAACACGGGAAAGCCGATACAAGGTTTACAAACTTAAATCCTATCCTGGCATAATGGTTTATCCCTGAACAGGTACGCGTATTAAGCTATCGAAACGTCGTGGATTATAGCGTTAATATTGAGAGCCCATGCGTCACCTCATTGCATGCTGATGTCCAGATGAACCTAAGATACCCGTAAAGTGCTCTCAAACACGAATCCATCAATCGGGGACAATAGCCGGAGAGTGGAGCGGATATTGCTCCACCTGATTTCCTACTAAATTCCAAGCCTGTTATCCAGCTCACTATGCATTCCTGTTGACCTGAATTCAATTTTCCTATAATGAAGGTGTTCAAACTCATTTAGTAGAGCCAGTAATAGCCGCCAAGTAAAGTTACGCGTTTATGATGCCTTCTGATATGGGAGCACATCGTTTGCGCTAAATAAATGAAGTCGTTGGGTTTTACTGGCTAGAGAATGGATTAGAAGTGCGCGTGCGGGTTATAATGGGTGACCTAATTGCCTCCAGCATGTAATAGACTACTGCGTCGAATCGGTAATTGAATGAGGAGATTGCCCAGAGACTCAGGTGGTTCGCAAGTTCAGATGATGCAAATAGCGATAACAAGCAAGTCGAGCGTAACAAACGTGTGTTCATTTCGAAAGTAATTCCGTATTTCGTTCGTTAATATTGTCATATCCTGGATATAACTTGTGGGTTTAGGTGTCACTTGAAATTAGCGCAATTAGCTGGGAGCTGTAAACAATTTGCGCCAAATTAGTGATCCTCGAAGTCATTTGCATTATGTCAACACAGATCCGTGCACTTCATCATCCTCCGGATATCAACTCGAAGTAGTTTTAAGTCTCTTCGAGTACTCTGTGTTGAGATAGAAGGCGGAAGATGCTCTTATTTGCATCGAAAGTTTAGAGCTGCAAATTGAATGCAGTCCCAGGAATTGTAGATCAACTGCTTTTATTCTCCATTTATACTGATCCTTTGATATTCCTCGTGGTGCGAAAGTTCGCGTAATCCTGTTCTTTAATCCTGAGCCAACGAAAGTCGAGAATACTTGCGTCTCTCTCCACGAATTGCAAAGTCAAAGGATAGATAATGTCAATTATGGTCTCTTATTTCGCTCCGTTTACCATGAGCTTTTCTGATTTATAATGAAGCGTAATTAATTCCTGATGCAAACTATTTAATTGTTCAATATATGTCGGTAATCGACACAAGGGTCACTTACCATGCTTAGTGCTAGCGATAAATATTTTCACTAGTTTCGGTGTGGGCCACCTGCTAGTTTTGTGGCCTTGCAGAATTTCCAAAATGGCGTCGTCGTTGGTCTTTGTATTCATATTGAGTGGCGTGCAATCGTTGGCTGAGAACTTCTCTTCACATCGATGCCATCTGGAAGCGAGGAGGCGGAGCAAGATTAATGAAATTCTTTTCAGGAGCACGTGCGAAAAAGCTGAATAATCGTCGCAATTGCGGCATCGATTCCATTGCGAAGGCAAAGCAAATGGGGCAAACAGTGAAACCGCGCAATCCCCAAGGTCAGCTTCCTCAAAGGATTAACGCTGACAATCGCAAATATCTGAGTGCGATCCCAGGGTAAACGATCCTCCTTTAACGTGCCATCTCCCACGATGAAATCACAAATAGAATTGGCGAAAAGCGTCCCCGGTGAATGGTAGATATTTAATATGATTATAATAGGGGAATTGCGGGCGAGCGATGCTTCCAATCCAATAAATTTCAGTTTGTAGTTTCAATTCAGTTGCGTAATCCAATTGGACTCTCACACTTCGATCTTCGCAGTTTTCCAGCGGAACTATAACGAATTGATTGGAAACTTAAATGCACAACTACAAGAACAATTAGCTTTCCATCCATTCCGTTGGCACAAAATTAGAGAAATCATATTCCGTTACAGGACAACTCCAATGGTCGAAGGCAAGACTCCGGCTGAGCTGTATTTAAATCGAAGGATCAGGAATCAACTTGACGCGTTCAGACCCCCCAGACTGCAGGCCAATACTACATTCATTCCTACAAGGAAATTAAAAGTGGGAGAACGCGTACAAGCTAGGTGGAATTTTGGAATTTTGGAAGTTTGGTGAGGTTCTAGCAACACTAGGGAAGTTACACTACGTTCCGCCCATACCCCAAGACGCCGTTGCTGAAGAGGATTAGCTTACAAATTAAATACGATTTCTTTCATCCGATTGTTGATTTTCCTTTCTTCCAATAATATTCAAAATGGGAATTCTTGCACAACCAAATGCGGAGACAATGCAGAAATCTGCAGATGAATTGCAATGCAAATCGAGGAAAGTTTCATGCTGCGATCCATTCTGGTCGGTCCAACCAATGCAATTGCAAAGAAAATTCGAGAGGAATGTTCCTCGGTCATGGTTGAGTTTACTTTTCTGCTAAAAGTTGCCGATTGTTCAGAAATGGGGAGAGGGTGCAAGGAAAAGCGCGCAATTTCTGGACTTAGTTTACACCTACTGCTTGTCGAGTAAATGGGGATGCAAATTATTGATCTACGTTTTGCTTTGCAAAACTACGTCCAACTCGATGAACAAGAAGCGAGGAAGCAAAGTTTTCCAGGAAGCTGACTTCGCATTTCCCATTTCAGTTCATAACCTGCCCTTGGATTCAGGAGCACAGACAAATGCACTCATTTCTCGATCTTCAGAGTGCAGTACTGACTCTTCCTTGAATCTTTCAATGCATTTAAACTACAGGATTATTTGCATTTGGAGAATCGGTTATTAAGGAGTACGTATTTCTATAAAATCAAGTTATGTTTCAGCGAGCCCAAAGCGGGCGTCCCCAGAAGGCAAGATACGGTACTGGTACGAACCCGGTACGGATACAACGATGTAATACCCATGCCCATACCTTCTATCAAAATATAGGGTACGTACCTGGTATAAAAGGTACGGGTACGGTTATATACCGGGTATACCCAATTCGACGGCTATACATTTATAATTTGGGCATTATTACCCAACGTATTGGTCACACCTAGTATCACTGTTGCAGATAGGGTTGTGGGTTTGAATCCCTGCATATTGCCTAATATTAACGATGTAGTCTACAAGATTAGTTTTTTACTTTTCTTTCCGTCTGTATATATGGAATTTCTTCTTAAAATACAAATATTTCTATTAAATTATTCTATTAAATGAAATATCGGGCATGTTCCGCCTACTCCTGGGACAATGTGGAAGGAAAGACCTGGAAAAACCTCATGGTTTAAAAGTTATAGCGAAAAAACAAAACTTTTCGTGACTAACGGCACTGCAATAGCGATCGACGTAGGTCTTATGCGCATGCGTGTCCGTCCGTTGCTGAACAATACCAAACCATTGCAAACGGGCGGGCAAGCAGATGATCAAATAGTAATAACAACCAGGCAACGCTGGGTACTCCACTAGTTTCAAATATTAATTTCAATTCATTGAAATAAACAAAAGAATTAAGTATTCCTTATACTGTTATCCTTTGTCAATCTTTGATACCACCATTTGCTCCTTCCAAACAGTCTTCACTCGTCATCATCATTATCATCATCATCATCATCATCATCATCATCATCATCATCATCATCAAGTACTTCTAATTGAGCAGAGGAGATATGGATTAACTTGGATTCTTGATAGTGGGTGTTTCAATACTTGTCCATATCGATAAACGTACACATGCTTGCACGAAACATGTTGTCCACTAGGCACTTTCGATATTTGGTGAACTCACATCCAGCTTTAGAGTTTGCTCTTTCAACTGGAGTTGATAATGCTAGGATGCCAAATAAGTTCATTTTTTGGTAGATTACAACGTTAAGAATGCCACTAGGCAATGAAATCAGCTTGAATTGGCATTATCGTTCCAGAACACCGATTAATCTCATCAATATATATTTAATTCAAAGGTATTTATTGCGTACCTAATTGATATTTTGGAGTTATACGCTCGCGATAAAAGAGGCGAAGGCACTAGCTCTAGATCAACTTTATTCACTACTTAGAGTCTTCTTATACTCCCTCGACCGTGGGAATGTTGTGCCATTCTTTCCGCCTCTGCTGACCAGATGTTTTACGGCTCTATCGGCTCCAAGATGTTTGTATATTGCCGATTGTTTATTGGGGACGATTGCGCGTTGGTGCGGCGTCTTTGCCGCCACAATATCATTGGGTATATACCGCGTACGTACCGGGTACGTGACTGTTAAGGTGATGATGTACCCGTACCCAAGTTTGCAGTTACAGGTACGGGTATCGGGTACATACATCTGAATACCCGGTATGTGCCATACATTGCCGAGGCCTAGCGTTCACATTCGAGCGGCGAATTGAAATGGAGTATAAAAATTTAATCAAAGGCCATTGCAATTTGACAATTAGCAATTTATTATCAAGTCTCGCCGATCTATAACTCTCTGTATTTTATTTTCTCATATCAAGTAATGGCCAATCGTAAAATTGTGAAGAATATTATTAAGAATATTGATTAATAGTTCATGGCATGGATTAAACTTTCATGACTTTACAGTATTATTTATTACTTGACAATCATCATATATATTTTGTGAACCGGTCCGGATTTTAGGGATTCAATCACGATTACAGCCATTCATATGCGTTCTATTGGTAAAATCAGATTCAACTTCGTATGCACCCCCGTTTAGTGACTTCTTACATAAATTTGCAAATTAAGATCGACAATCGAGTTCTCTTTGAAATAGGATATTGGGCAATTCCAAATTATTGCCGTATATTGTCGAGTCTCAAGATAATTCCGATCATCTCGAGGATTAAACCATTGCAATCCTGACCTTCTTCTCTGACTGTGTTTATCTTTTGCCGTCATTTCACTCCTTGATTAATAAAGTACAGCTGAATCTAAAGGTTTTCACAAGAGAACAAACATAAACATTCTATAAAAAAGCAGCAATTTTCTGCATCCGGCGTTCATGCTGCACATAAATTGCTTCACTTTTCAATATGCCTTAGTATTACGTCGTTACCTTCGTGTTCGTTTGCTGACTTTTAGTTAAGTCTTCATTCAAATAGCGCAAGCGACGGCGTCATTCGTTGGCTGCGACTTTTTTCATCGAATTGAAATGCGGCCCTTTGTGCCATTACATTGCTGGCCATCGAAACCACAAGCAAGTAATTCTTCCACTCAAATAACTCATCGCTGTGGGCACATTCAATTTCGCTCGACGAATCCCTCGTAATTTCTCTGATAAAAAACGTATGAAGTGCTTTTTATAATACTGCCCCTATCAATATTTACTTCCAATTTTATTCCATGTGCCTGAAACCTCATAATTTCTACTTCATTTGACATTTATATAGATATTGAAATGACCTAAATTGAAAAAAGCCAGACTTTTCATTCGTAAAGATCAGAATAGATCGCTATAATTTCAATAAGTTGCCCCTACATCTGTCACTTTCCTAAGCCGGGTGTTTTGTCAGGAAATCGTGATAAATCATGGCTTTGGCAATTTCGAGATTATTAGCGAGCGTAAAAACTGCAACTCCGCAATGAAATTTGAAGAAAAAAAGATCAATAACGCTATATTGGACGCCGAATCTGGAATCTCAATTACTTCTTGCTGGGGTTCAAAGAGACCTAACAATATGGTGCCGAAATATCATTGGGATTCGTCAGGACTTGGCATGCTACTGCTTTATTGCTTTATCACGCTGTCATGTTTTTCGTCGGCAGCAAAATAAATTGCGACTTGCATATTAGGATGTTTCGGGTCTAATTAGAAGTTGTTATATCTCGGCGGAAAGCAAACAGTGCGAATGTTGTGGGTACATAAAATTAATGGCTGCCAGCAAACTCAAATGAAAGCAAATGCGTTGCTTTTTAATAAGCTGCATTTCAAATAATGTGTAGAATGATTTATTGTGCACTTTTATTAGTATTTTAACTTGTGAAATCCTGACATACAGCTTTGTAATGCCGTAAGAACAATTGGATCACCTCTTAACCCAGTGTTTCTCAAACTTATTTGACTCGCGGCACCCCAAAGCCATAAAACACAAATCGCGGCACCTCTCAAAACCAAGGCGCAACGGACAAACACGGGGAATACCCGTGAATTTCTCGAGCTTCGCATTTCCTGGAATTTGAGGTTAACGATTATATTAATTCTTTAAGTTTTCGGATCGAAAAATTATCCATCACGTTGAAAGACGTGGTATAGCAGAAACAAGATAAAGACTGGCCATACATTGATCGGCATTTTGTTACTCACGGATCACATCATTGTTATTCGCAAAAATAAATTAGGTTTTATTAGGTTTTCTTGAAAACTATTGCTTTTCTATATTGCTCTTTTAAGGCACATTGATCGGTACCGCAGTGAGTAGATGTAATCAAATCAAAAGTTTTGAGGCACCCTGTGGCACCCAGTGGGTGCCGCGGCACCCACTTTGAGAAACTGTGTCTTAACCTACAATTTATAATGATTTGAGATGTCGAAAAGGCATACATTTATCCTTACGACAAGAAAGATAATAATAGCGATCAAATTGAGGTTAGCAACGACAAAAAATAATAAGCCCGATAAGTTTGACGACAATTATATATGGCGCGAGTAAAATACCCTCATATTTTGTTTATATCAAACACAACATACGTTAACTACAATTTTAGCATAAGTTTGTTCAGGTATTACAATAGAAGACCGCCCACCGATTTAACAATTTTGTTCTTAAATGAGTAGGGTTTAAACCATGAAAATGGTAATAGAATATTTAGACGACGTTGATGCACATCAGCTAAAACCTGGTAGAAAATAAAGAAATTTGAAACTGCATCAGAAGCAAATGCATATATTGCAAAGAAAATATATGGAAGAAGGCACTAAACAAACGGAAATTGAATGGTGTAAGAATAGAATCTTGATGTAATTGTGGACAGTACATAAGGAATGAATGTCCTGCTGCCATGTACTTATATCATGCAGTCAATGTGAGAGTATCTTTATATTCTACTGAAGCAGAGCACTATCACACGAAATGTAATCTTCTTGGATTAGAAAAGAAATCAGTTTTGTTAAATTTACTAATGTATGATAATACTATACATATGAAACACTAATGTACAAGCATAAATAATTCTGCTGAAATAAAATTAATACGATAATTAAATTCAACTATTTTCCAAAGTTCTAACCATTTCCTCATGTGTATGTAACATTTAAATGATATTTGTCGTGTTCTGTATTAAATTTGTCGGCGAAGATTTATCGTTCCGGTACTCATATATGTCGTGCAAAGTTTGTCGTTGAGAACATCTATTTTGTCGGCTCGTTATATATTTCCCTTTCGAAAATAGAAAATAAGGAATGAACATTTCGATAAATGAATGGAATGAATATGTTAAGATGCTCTGTGTAGTTTTAAAACACATAAAAATGTTACAGAATCGACGATAATAAATGCAAATGGCGAATTGCAAACTTAGTATAAATCCCTCAAATACTCTTAGCTTATCAAACTGCCTATGATTGCATCGAGGCCATAATGCAAAAGCATAGCTAGTAAAGCTGGCGCTGAAACAACGCACAAAGCCTGAACAAAAGCTGAACAAATAATCAGCAAACATGGACGTCGCGTCTCCGACGAGGATTACGACAACGATTAAGCTTGCGACATCGAGCAATTTTTGCAATTCATGTCATGCCACATTGTGCAATTTTCAATTTACTGCCACAAGCATAACACTATGCATAGATAGCCTTTCAAGTTCAGTTCTGCTAGGTCAGTGGTCGCAAACTCGTCATCCAAAAGAGCCAAATTTAAGCAAACACAATGTTGAAGTATGTTCAAAGAGCCATGATTTTCCGATACTCGACTGTGGTTGTAAAATCCCAAAAAACGATCACGACTGACTATCGGCAGAGGTCGGCAACGCGGCTCGCGGGCGCCACTGCGCCCGCCGTGATATTGTAGTGCGCCCTTCGCGCAATACTGACGTTCCAGAACATTTTACAGTGTTGCCAGATTTTTCTTTGAAAATCTATTGAATATTAAAAAATAGCATAGATATGTGATAAAAGGATACAATAACAACGGATTGCATGTGTTTTGGCTATTTGTTACCAAATCCTATAAGAATTATCAAAAATTAATTGACATCATCATGTCATGAAGCTGTTGACTTCAATTAATTTTTGATAATTCTTATTGGATTTTGCAACAAAATGCATGTATTCCATTGTTATTGTATGCCTTAGTCA
>JAOEHK010012118.1:0-11543 GCA_025447835.1 Labidoglobus nevermanni | reverse complement strand
TACTTTTAAACTCGACTTCTGCAAATTCGTTTGCTTTTCGTTATGGAGTTTAAACTATTAAATGCCACTTCCATCAACTATCTAATTGATTTTTTCTATTTATCTCGGAAGTTATTAAAGCTAGAAAGACAAACCTAGGTTCAAAAAATAGGAAATTAAATAAGCTGTTCAATGAGCTATAAAACGTTCTCCTCAGAGGAGCGGTTCGCCGGCAAATTCATTTTTCCCTTTATCTGGATAATTATTAAATCGGATTTTCGCTTAAATGTGCTGTTTTGGTATCCCCTTTGATTCTCTTTCAAATTATCCTGATTACAGGCTATCTAAATTTGTCTCAAAATAGTACCAGTCACAGACAGGGAGATTGCATAATGCTTGAGTGATTTCATTCATGTTACTAATTAACTTAACACTTCACCGAGATACTTTTTAGAGTACTGATAATTGAAACCTGAAATTAAATTACAATTCTTTTTTCTTAGAACTATCGATGTAAACAACAATATGACTATTCCATTAACTAGATCTATCAGGGGTTGAGTTTTCCAGTGTAAAAGTTTGTTTAACTGTGACTCGACATTCCTTTCTCGATAACAAATGCTGTTGGCGCCATCTGCGCATTGACGCGCTGCGACAATGTCGAAGGAATGCTTTGCTGGATGGCGTTACGGGAGTCTGGCATGTTGATTAGACGCATGGCGTCCACACGTGGATCGATAATGGCGGGCGCGACGCCGAGCGCCGCCAGTTGGACGTCGCGTCTCCCCCGCATCGGATCGCACCTGGCGCTGGATGGCCTGGCGATGCGCGAATCGAGTCCTCCGAGAGATGGGCCAGACTCGCGGATGCTGTGCGTCGATGTAGCCCCGAAGGGATAACGCCAGGGCCTACCGCCAACCGATGACACCAAACGCCGCTTTGCATTGCAGAATCGGTCTTCAGCGCGTCGGAGAGCAGCGGATGCATTCCGTTTCCGGTCGTCACTGTGCTGCCCTAACCCACGCCGGTAATCCTGGCGTGCTGCAACAAGGATTACTGCTGTCTTCCTATTATGATTCCGTCTAACTTCTGTGATCAACCCGGCACATCCGCTTCGACAAGTAAGACCACTTTCCCTACCCGCCTGTTGATGGTTTGACCCTTAATGAACATAGACTCAAGTTCATCGGGGGCCTTGATATTCTACAATAAACGTCATTATTACTATAGAATATGGTTTAGAATCCGAATTAAAAATATTGAGCCAAGAATGCGTCATTTGGCGGTTCGTCAACAATTGTGAACTTATTCTAATCAATATGCCTCATAAATTAATGACCGTGCATACTTGTTTCGCATTTGAAACCTCACTCACTTTATTTTTCCGTAATTAACGCTAAAAAGGCAAGAACGTTTCTCCTTGATAAGAAGAATAGATATGAGAAACAAAACATTGGCATGGTGGAAACTATTACTGGGGAAATCGCTAATTTATGCGGAAACATTTGGGTTAATTTCATTTCCACGCAACTTCATTGCAATCTTGATTAATGAATACCATATCGAAAGTTCGTCTTCTTAAATTGCAATATCTTTCTGTTTCTACTTGTTTCCTAAGACTTATTGTCTTGTTTTAGTCTGGAAACGTAAAAATATCATCTCGGTATAACAGACTTAGGTGCATCATACCAGTAAAAGAAAATAATCTCAGCCTTATATCTCACTCAGTCTTATATATATCTGAGTTTCTCAAACTTTTGGATTGCCCAGAGAACAAAAGTTCTAGAGATTATTTCATTTTCATACTTATTTATATACGTTAATACTTATATGTTAGGCAGGTAGTACGTTAGTTAGTACTGCACAATTGCCACTAATGAGGCGTATTTTTAGCACACACTGAATTCAAGCAAGTTTAGAGCCTCTGGCTTGGACTAACATTTTATAACGCAATCGTGGTGTTGTAAAATATGTCTCTTTGCTATTTCCACGCTTCATCCTATGGTTATTCACCCAGCTGTAGTTAATATTCGACATTAAATCGCAGTAATGAGAATGGTAATACACATATTTGCAAAATATTTGCAAGTGAAATTGCTATTCACAATCCTATCCACTGAAACCTGCTGCATATTAATGCCCTCTAATGCAAATTCTTCCTCCAGATGTACATTGTCAACGTATGCTTTTGAATTGCTAGTTTGAGAGCTTATCATATGCTCCAGGTTACCATTCCTTTGGTTGGTTAGATAGTTGGAAGGCGTGTCACACACATTGCACTTAGGTCCTATTATTTGGGTCCATTTGGTCCATTTGGTCCGCTTAGTAGACAACGATAAACGATAACGCTCCGCCAGGGATTGAACCCAAGTCACTAGATTTATGTTACCACTCGACTACCGAGCAGTTTGCATTTCTTTACGCGGAAACTACTCTTAGCCAATATATACAAAAGATTTTCTCGACTAATTTAAGAAGCAATTGCAATATCTCGTAATTGGTACAAGTAAACAGCGCATGTTGAAGGAAACAGGGTGATTATTTCTAATTTAAAATTTACTCTTAAATTGTTAAATTTCCGGAATATAGTCTAAGTGACATTGAGGTTTCGAGCACGTAAACAATAGGATTGTGTTTATTGCAGTTTATTGCAGATTTAGTCGTCTTATCATTGCAAAGATTGTAAATAAAGGCAGATATGGGACTACAGTCATATTATTCCTGGCATGTTAATGAAATTCGTTAAAATTTGGCAAGTCTAATAAGACAGCGTAAGTACCAACTCTAATTTAAAATAAGTTACGTTATAAATATTCATCACGTCATGTTTCGATTCGAGACTCGGATTAGAAAGCTGGAAATGTAAAAATGTCGTAAATGCCGTCAACTAGAGCGCCGATTGCTATTAAACCACATTCGTGCTTCTTTGTTCTATTTTCATTCGTTATTGATGCCGCAATGATAACATTCTATCAACCTATATTTATTGATGTGTGAAGTACTCTTCAGGAGTTTAGAGCTTGGAATTACTATTATTCCCTGCTTGCTTAGTTTTTCTCCGTTTTTCAAATAATGAAACGTTTTGTAATTGTGGTGATTAGCGTAATTATTCGCATGGCTTTCAACGTCGATAAATGCCTACCATTTGCTCAGTTTCGACGTGAATGTTCCAAGGTGCGCTCTTTGACAGTTTTGCGTGCGTTTTTCCTCATCTATGACTGAACATTTGTTTATATTTGTGAATTTATGTTTCATCATGCATCACAGTACATTGGGATTAATTAATATAAGTAGTTTACGAACAGGTATATCATTTAGCTATTCATACCTTTATAATTTGGATATTTAGGTCATTAATTTGAAAACTCCTTTGCTATTGCCAAGATTTCAGCCATTTATTCCATTATTCATGGAAATGAGGCGCACAACAAACTTGAATAAAATGATTTGTTACGAGAAAATAAACAACATGACCCCGACGTGATTTGAACACGCAACCTTCTGATCTGGAGTCAGACGCGCTACCGTTGCGCCACGGAGTCTTTGTTGATAACGCAAGAGTGCAAAATTATTGCTCAGAAAGTGTCCTCGTTTTGCTAATGAATTGCTAGTTTAGAACTTGTTTAACTTGATTGCAATGACAAGTTGCAAATCTCGTCAATCTCGTTAACTCTTAGCATAATTATGAATCGCATTAATATCAATTGTTCCAGAAAGGCAGAGAGATGCGGAAGCAAGTGATCTACAGCACATGTCGCATTCGCATTCAATGGGAGGCCGTCACCTGAGCAAATCGGCTTCGGAACTGAGCAGTCCTCGCGAATTACCCGAGATGCGACCCCGGTCGGCGGCTCCTCCAGGATCCTCGCACACCAGCGTCTACCAGAAGGCCCACACGTTCTTTGCACAACTGAAAGTCAGAGTCTATTTCAAATCATTAACATTATATTTAATTTCGACTATTCTAAACTTAAGTGGGTAATTTAGAGCAATTTCAATGTGAGCCTCCGTGGCGCAATGGGCTAGCGCGTTCGGCTGTTAACCGAAAGGTTGGTGGTTCGAGCCCACCCGGGGGCGGCAGTTTTTGCATGCATAAGAGCTTCGCGATGGTTAACAAAATGAGGGCATTGTATACATGTGGAGCTAGGATGTCTCCTGTCGAGACAGGAAGGAGGGGAAGGTTTCGAGGTGCCAGTGAGTCTGGACATGCGCCCAGCTTGCTCCTATTCCTTTCATCCAGTCGCAGGGGGATATTGTGGTCATCGTCACGGTGCGCGATTCACGTTCCAGAGTCGCTGGGCGCACAGCAAGCGGGAGCGGCGGCACAAGGCGGAAGGACGCCGGGACTCCACTACTGACTATGCGGCCGACCTCAGCAGCGACCACAGCACGCCCAGCACCCAGAGTCCTCGACATCGCCTGCACACTGTCCTGCAAGGTGAGTGAAGGATGTCACTACCAGGTAGTCGTATTGATTGATAGTTTGGAGAAGTTGGAAAAATGAATTTTTCTTATTTATTAATTCATTGAGGCATTTCCAAGCATGGTATTCACATGAGTATAGTTTATATATGGATAAAAGTGAAGTGCTATTGTTAAAGGTCATCATAATCTATCTGAATGTGAGTCATTCAGATCGAATGGAGAGTTTGAACTTTATTAATAAGTATCACCTTCGATAGCTCAGTTGGTAGAGCGGTGGACTGTAGAATGTTAAACTGTGGACATCCATAGGTCGCTGGTTCAAATCCGGCTCGAAGGATTCTCTTTTTGCTTGGACAATACATGTTACTATATATTTTACTTTGCATTTATAGTTCGTAATCTGTATTCTTGATTGATTGATTTGATATTGGATTGGCTAGGGATGATAAATATGGGCTTCGATTTTTGATTGATACTGAGTATTTTTTATAACTATGCAGACTCGCTGTTAAATCGGGCGCGCATCTCTAACGATACTCCGCATAGTTCACCAGGAGGCTCACCGCGGCCTAGAGCCCCAACTGCTGGCGCCGTGGCTGGACTAGACCTCATTCCGGTGAGTAATTATACAATTACTAATTGTGGCTTGTGTTTTCGCAATAACTGCTCCCCAATACACAATTCTGAATAATGAAACATGGACTGAATACCGAATAATCTAGTAGCATCGCAATATTTATTTATTCATTTCAAGATCATCTGAAAGTACTCCTTATATTGCTATAGCTGATATCATAAACTGGCCGTATCCATATTACTTCGAGTATAGACCTTAAAACTTCTACTGGATATAAACATGTAATAGGAAGACTTATTATTATAAGATATCAAATAATGAGAAATCGTATCCTATTATATTATATTCAAAATATACTAAAATATATACTAAGAAATGAACTAGAATCTAGAATCTTTGATAGTTTCATTAAAATTGTATGAATTTATTATTTCAACATAAATATGAATATGAATTTATATAAAACTTCGTATTGACCTTTGTTATGCATTCCAGAATTGGGAAAACAACAATTCCATTATTCAATGTTTTAGGTTCATAATTTTCTCCAGGCTATAAAAGCAAACAAGAAAACAAGTAACTAAGTAAATAATAAACTGAGATATGCAAGCCTCCCCCCTAAATAATCATCTGAATTATTACTATGAGATTTGCCATTTTGCTGGAAATTTACAGGACTTCTTATTGAAATATTCCAGTATTTTACTACTTTGTATACGGCTCTAGTAATAAACTATTATTACTTGCTAATATAGAGCATATAGCGCCAACTTCAATCCTTCCGATCTTTACCTTTCAAACCTCTCTGTTCTTCCAAGTCTTTTTCACCTTTTGACTCTTGTTTGCTTGTTCCTGCTGTAGGGATAATACTCAATAGTGTGGTTTACAATGTACGACCTCACTCTTCGTAAGAATTTCCGTGTTCATTAATACCTAGTTCCATATCACATTGCAATTCATCACAGCAAAGATAATTACTTAACGTCATCGTGTTCTATGAACACCTAGATATTTATCAGTTCACAAACTGTACACGTATCGATGTAGAAGACTGCTACTTTAGTGCCAGCTATACTGGCCATGTATGTGTACTCCTTTCGTGATCGCCTGAGCGGCAGCTATTTGCTACCAAATACAATTTAAGTCAGCAGTCAACTATTGTTTTCTTCATTCCCTCTAACTTATATGATCCAATCTTGCGGCTCCTGAGGCTCATAGTTGGAAGTTTTCGCTGGAGAAACATACCTGAACTATTATAGAATTCCTCTGGGTTCAATTCTTGCAGGTGACCAACGATGATGACGATGCACGTAAACGTGAAACTGCGCTTCGCCAACATTCCTTCTTCCAGCTGCGAGTTTACCTCAAAAGGGGAAGCGGGCTGGCCGCAATGGACAAGAATGGTACGCCAGTATTATGCCCCCTTTCAAACTTTTCGGTTTCTAATTCGTTGCAATTTTCCGCAAATTTCGAAGCGTGACTTGTCTGTTCGCTCCAGGTACAAGTGACCCTTACGTTAAGTTCAAGTACGGCGGGCGGCTGATCTATAAATCGCGAACCGTATACCGGGACCTCAACCCAGTGTGGGACGAGAGCTTCACGGTGCCGATCGAAGACCCCTTCCTGCCGATCGTCATCAAGGTGTTCGATTATGATTGGGGACTGCAGGCCAGTTGCTCATATCCCATCCCTGCTCGCGGCGTTTACATCTGCCTTTCGTTCCGCACAGGACGACTTCATGGGCTCCACTCAACTGGATATGCAAACACTGGAGCTGACCAAGTCCGCTGAGGTGCATTTGCCTCTGGTCGATCCTGCCAAGCCAGGCGCCGACTTGGGCGAGGTCCTGCTTAATGTTACACTTCAGCCCAAAACCCAAGAGGACAAAGAACAAGTAAACATGTTTCTCTCTTCGCTGTGATCAGTGGTAATGCTCAAATTGGCTATGCCGTCATTTCGTAGTTATAAAAGGTTGAAGCAAAGCGCATTCTGGCTCACAATCTAATTCATAGCGAACAAAACACATTCGCGAACAAAACAGTTTCGCGTACCAGGTAAAAACCGATAGCCGAAAACCGTTAATGGTATACCATTTGAAAGTAATGTGAAGTATTCCAATGGACTACAATTAATCACGTGCGTTTGCGTGGTCATTAAGCTATGCACAAACCATTCACCTATAGACTGAAGAGTAAACTTCATTACAAGACTGCGAAGCGGAAAGCGTTGATGAATATTCATGACAATGGAAAAGCCTGCTAGGAAACGATTTCGTCCACCTTGGAGTAAAGCTAAGTCTACAACACATCTAAACTTGCTACCCTATAACTGGACTAAAGACCGGAAACCCTCGGGTAATTCCCTGCCGGAGAAATCAGGGTTTTCAAAGAGGTAAAGATAGCATGAATTGCAAGAAAACCTTCAAATCGCGAAAGTTCTTGCAGCAACCGCATAATAACCGTATCAACAATCTCAGGTTGCACAATTTACGTTTAATTCGGAGTATGGACTAGATTACCACAGAAAGAATATTGTTATTGTTGGTTTTTTCTCGTTTTTAAATATTCTAATTAACTTTGTTGACAAAATTGCGAAGGAATGCCAGATCGTCATCCTATGACGTATCCTTAGCCAGGACACCATCGATAAGGAGGTCCCGGGTATCCGAAGAAGTTCCCCATGGCTGCAATAAAGGCAAATGGCGGGCGATCAAAATCAAAGAAGTAATTACGTATTCAGGAAGTAACCAATTTGAGCAAAGTCACTAATTAGCATGAGTATTATGCAAATGCTTGCGAGTACCAAGGTGAATGTGGTCTGGGGTTTGCTAATTGCAGTTCTTCCAACGAAACAAAGTCACCGACGTCAACAAGCGTCTCAAGTCGCAGATTTGGAGTTCTGTGGTGACGATTGTCCTTGTCGAAGGCCGAAATCTGCTCGCGTGCGACCCCGAAACGGGCACCTCCGACCCATACGCAAAGTTCCGGTGAGTCCGACGCCCTTCGACTCCTCCGCTCGCCCTTATTGCGCAATCCTCGCCCGCGTAGGCTCGGCAATGAGAAGTACAAGAGTCGCATCGTTTGGCGAACGCTGAGCCCGAAGTGGTTGGAGCAGTTCGACCTGCATCTGTACGACGACGGCGACCAGCAGTTGGAGATCACCGTGTGGGACAAGGACCGGTCGCGCGATGACTTTATCGGCAGGTAACCGATGACCTCGACCCTGCGCCTCAATGCCCTACCCTTGCCCGTGTCAAGGTGCCTCATTGACCTGACGCAACTGGAGCGCGAGAGCACGCACAGCTTGTGGCAGGAGCTGGAGGACGGCGGTGGTACCCTGCACCTGCTGCTGACCATCAGCGGGACGACGGCCAGCGAGACGATATCGGATCTGACGGCCTACGAGGAGACCCCGCGCGAGCGAGAATCGCTCGAGAAGCGCTACGTGCGTAAATGCCCTCTTCCTCATTCCACCTCACCGCATTGACCCACTTGATGGCTGCAGGCCTGGCATCGCACCTTCCACAACCTCAAGGACGTGGGCCACCTCACGGCGAAGGTGTTTCGTGCCCAGGGTCTGGCCGCCGCCGACCTGGGCGGGAAGAGTGACCCGTTCTGTGTGCTGGAGCTGGGCAACGCGCGCCTGCAGACGCAGACCGAGTACAAGACGCTGTCGCCCTCCTGGCAGAAGATCTTCACGTTCAACGTGAAGGACATCAACAACGTGCTGGAGCTGACCGTGTTCGACGAGGACCGCGACCACAAGGTCGAGTTCCTCGGCAAGATCGCCATTCCGCTGCTGCGCATCAAGAACGGCGAGAAGCGATGGTACGCGCTCAAGGACAAGAAGCTGCGCAGTCGCGCCAAGGGCAGCGCGCCCCAGATCCTCCTCGAGCTGACGGTGTGGTGGAATCCCATCCGGGCGTGCATCCGCACCCTAAATCCGCGCGAGGAGAAGTACATGCAGACGGAGGTCAAGTTCAAGCGGCAGGTCTTCGTCCGAAACGTGCTGCGAATGAAGACGCTCATCATGCATTTCTACGAGCTGGGCAAGATCCTCCAGTACGTCCGACCATCCATCCAAGGTCATTGCTGATACAGCGAATCGCTCTGTTTAGGAACTGCTTCGAGTGGGAGTCGACATTCCAGTCCTTTGTCGCGCTGCTATTCTGGCTGGTCCTCTGCTACTACTTTCAATCGTGGATGATGCCGGCAATGGGTCTCCTCGTCTTCCTCAAGCAGTACTGCGTGCGCAAGTTGTCCGGGCCGCAGACGGTGCCTTGGGACGAAGTCGCCGACTCGGACCTGGAGGACGAGGACGACGAGGAGAAGGAGAAGGTAGGATTTGAGGTAAGGAGTCGTTTCTACATGGACTATAGACATTCGCCTGCTTTCATTCTGCCCGCACTTTTGGCACACCACTGCTAATGTGCGCACGATTCATTAACGTCCACCTGTTGATTATCTCTCTATGTCTATAGCTGTGTAGAAATGCCTTCACTCTGTACCAAGCAAATCAGACACTTGTTTTGCACAAGAAATCTAAGAGGCACCTAATTATTATTAGAATTACTAAACTTTAGCAACTATCTGATTTCTAAGTTTGAATTCGAATTGAAAGAGTTCGTAAATAATCGTGAAGCCGATACCGAGCGAAACCAGAAGGAAGGAGTCATATATATCAACAATGCGTAGAGCGCCGTCTGGTGGCCATGGCATAAGAACTAACGCGAAAAATACTCTACTTGAGAAGCGTAAATCTCCCTCTTCTACTTGCGATCTCTATTAGGGAACTTTTCAAAGTGATATACATGCCTGAGATCGGTAGATTACGGAACTTTCAAAACTGGAAAAGCGCTATTAATCATAATTGGATTCTTATCGCAATCTTTCAATAGTTTCTTAATCTATTAGAGGTATTGTAGAGTATTGTAGAACTACACCAACGACCTTAATTAAGATCCACTCTAGATTCTAGCATAATTAATTATTTCATCAATTTCTATCTGTTGCAAACGATTACTTAATTTGGGTAAGTCTTCCCAGAAATACGAGAATAGTGTAGCTAGATATAAGGATAACTCAATGAGCAAACGGGGTAGTTGGGGAATGCCTAGTTCTATTGTTTTCTAATAAGTCCAATAAATTGTGGCGCTGCAGGAAGAAAAGAAGAGTCTTAAGGAGCGACTGCAGACCATCCAGGAAGTCACCCAGAGCGTACAGAATGCCATTGGGAAGGTCGCGTCCTTTGGAGAGGGCGTTATCAAGTGCGTAGGTGCCAGAGAGACGCCAGGAGCAAGGATTAACATTGAATGTGGTTTTGCAGCGTATTCAATTTCACAGTTCCGTATTTATCATGGATCGCTGTGTTCCTGCTGATTGCTGCTCTCCTGGTCCTGTATTGCGTTCCCGTGCGCTACTTGCTGATGCTATGGGGCACCAACAAATTCCTTCGTCGCATCCTGCGCCCGCACGCAGTGCCGAACAATGAGTTGCTTGATCTTATTTCGCGTGTTCCAGACAACGAGATGCTGGTGAGTGATATGACCTCATTTGGGATAGAGGGTTCGCTATGCTTTCTTGGCCACATTTGCATGTACTATGAGAATCTCTTTTGAAGCGGTTAACTCAATCTCTACTTACTTCCGCACCTTAGGTATACTAATTGATAATGGGTATGATTTGAACTTGACAATGATGTTGAACTATGAACATGCAGATGTGGGCAAAAGTAGCCGCCGGCTATTTATCAACGAAATTCGGATCTTTCTCATTTTTTCACTGGTACTTGCAGTTGGACTACAGGGATTTGAAGATACTTGCGAATCTGGAAGGAGCAGAGAGGAGGCGCGACCCCAAAAAGAAACAGAAGGCTTCCTAGTGGAGGTTGCAAGTTCTTAGCGCGAAAGCACCACAAAGTCTGATTAATCCTACACAAACTTAGTCCTAAACCACAATCAAATTGACGTTTAGTTCAGTCACACTAATGGTCACTAATTGAGCAATATTTCCATCTTCACCTTGTCATATCTAATGCAAACTAAAGAATCGATTTTAACTCTATGTGTAATATATAGACGATAAGTAAACACTAGTTCCATTTCTTTCACTCATATTCCGATATTTACAAGGTAAGATAACGCCAATGTGATGAAGTTGAGACATTCCAAGAAACATGTACATTTGCTACAACTGTATGCAACGAAATGTTTTCCAAAATATCTTTAAAACAATTATTGCCATTGTGTGTGCTTGTCTAGATCAGTGGTTCCTAAAGTGGTCGATATCGAACCCTAGGGGTCTATTTTGACTTGCAGGGAGTCTACGACAACGAAACAAGAAATCGGCGGTCTA
The DNA here is from genome assembly GCA_025447835.1 of Labidoglobus nevermanni. Lineage (NCBI taxonomy): Eukaryota > Metazoa > Arthropoda > Insecta > Coleoptera > Staphylinidae > Labidoglobus > Labidoglobus nevermanni. The sequence continues at coordinate 209 of JAOEHK010012118.1, read as the reverse complement.
CGAGATGTAAATAGGGGTCTACGTAAGAGTAAAGCTAATGACAGTTCATGGCTGGAACGGTTCCCTGACTGCTCCTCACAAGAAGAGTCCGCACACGAAAACTTCCCACTCCCATCTCCCCACCAGATAACAGCTCACAAGATAGTCGCGCACAGCGGCATTACCTCACATTGAATTCTCCTCACACTCCGATTTGCCCACTGCTACAT
>JAOEHK010012107.1:0-11544 GCA_025447835.1 Labidoglobus nevermanni | reverse complement strand
CATTGGACCAACCAAATATGTCCGTTTTCCTCGGTATATCCGGGTTCTCGTTATATCAGGGCTCGCTATAACCGAGTCAGACTGTATTGTGATAACGGGAATTAAGGAAAACTAAACGGGACGCAGAGACGTGGAGGATCAGAAACCACTTCAAGTTGGGATAATGAACACTTTCGTATTTCTTTCATTATTTTCAAACTTGTTGTGAATATGTAATCAGTTTAATCAATGCTGAAATGGCGAAATAATGCTTTGTGCAACAAATTATTAATAAATGTCGATTGTTTATAGTCTGGCAGTCGTAGAGAAAAGGCATAAATAGCATTAGGATTTACGAGTGCGTTACAACACGTGTGGGACCGGAAATCGTCCATTTTTGCACTGCATTCAGAACTTTGAGCAAGTGTGGATGTTTGGTGAAGCAAATATGCAACCGCAAGGCTAAAGTTTCACTATGTCACTGAGATATTTCAGTTTAGTTTGTGGCGTAGTGCCACCCGGTGTGGAGGAAAATTATGTCGCCCTCTAAATAAGTTATTTCCATGTAAAATTTGCACCAAATCTAAAAAGTTACCTCTATTACTACTTGTGTAGCCATAATTGACAGAATTTACGCATCATACCGGTTATCAACATTTGGCCGCCCTCTAAATGTGACGGCCAGTGCAGCCCCCACCTACCACAACCCCCACGCTACTCTACAGGGCATAAACCTGAACATATGGTAACATAATGTTTAATAGCTGCAGCATTGTTCATAAATCCTAGAAAATGCTCCCAAATTTCCAGAAACAATACTAATATGTTAATTTTGGGGAATTAATAAATACAGCATGATGTATTGCATAAATTGAGTAAAGTCAACAACAAATCTCTAATACCACACGTAAATCAACAAATGGACTTATAAATCCAATATGAATTGCAACTCTACCCTAATGGAGTACTAACTACAGAAATTGAAACCTCCTCGGATAATAAAGTTTGTTTAGGGTCCTATAATAGAAGCACATCCATTGTCATGTTGTCCTTGCACTTGCTGTGCATTCACATGCTGTGCAAAGACAATTATTAGTTCCATAGCTTGCAAAAACGATGGCAAAGATAGTGAAAACGGTGGCATTACAATATTATCGCGATTTATCGCCGTACATCAGTTCGAGTAGAAGATTAGAGGTTATGTTGGGTCCAACCTACACATGGCCATTCAATGGGATGGTTTATAGCAATTTTAATCCGCTTTCGACATGTTTTGATGGCTTTTACCTATTGAAAATTGAAAATGTTTGAATCCGCGTAAACCAAGAGAACATTAAATACTGAATTAACTACCACTTAGAAATACACTAAAATGACGAAGATTGCTATAGAGATAAAAGCAAGGAATGAAGGAATAATAGCCATTTCTTTATAATTGAGGCAAGATTGCAATTACTTAGAAATATTGGAAGCATTTCCATATGGAATGAGACAGCGTAGAATCTATTAACATAAATTTCAATTGGGGTTTGAAATGCGAAATAATTGATTACGAGGTGATCACGAGGGGAAGATGAGAATAGCGTCCTGACGCGCTGCATGTTAAGCAATTCAGTGTCTTCGTCAAGTGGCAGCCATTGTGACACCTGTCGCCGCTGTCTTTGCCTGACATCGTTCACGTGCTTGTCACTTTATGTAGAGATTTGTAAAAGCTGTGCTTTGAATAATTACATTCGTTCGTGAATGTCGAATAAATTGGAGGCGCGAAAAGTTAATGAATTGTGGTTGAAAGTAGTAATAAGGACGAAATGGTTCTACAAAATTTAGCGTTGGCGTGAATGTTGGCGGGATTTAGCGGGCAGATATCGAATTGCTGGAGATTACAATCTGAAGATTCGCAATTATTCTATTCACTTTTGAGCCATTCAAAATAAGGAAATTTAATTTATGTTACATTTAACTTTGATTTCATTATTATCCACTCATTGTTGCAACTAAACACCAGAAACATTAAATTGAAAATGGCCCAACTATGCAGAATCTGTATTCGGTATAGAATTCAATAATCACCGATTGTTAATTGAATTCCAAAGCGCTTCAAATGTTCGAAATAATTGTGAACTGAATGCATAACGAGTTATTCCGTTTAGTTTAATAATTTCGATAAACCGGGGAGTGGAAATGTGAGGAAATAGACAGAAACGAACTGAAATGGGTTTCATTCGAATTTTTTTATAGTTCTCCATTAGGATTTTAGTATTTTAGTATGGATTTTAGTACAATTTCTTTCTACTTGAGAAACACCCATTTGCTTTCATTTCCGTTTGTATCTGGCTGTTTTTTCGCTATAACTTTCAAACTATGAGGTTTTCATAATTTTTCCTCCCGTTGTCATTGTCCCAGGAGTACACGAAACATGCTCAATATTTCATTTCGATGGAATATTTTGTATCTTAGAAGTAAATCACGCCTAATCACGAACGGACAGTAAATTAATGGAATAACTTATGGGTATTAACCCTACTTGCTCATCAGACAGGATCCAAGCAAAAAACCACTAGTGGCTGCATGTGATTTATCATGAACTAATTAACTTCGAAATAGGATAGATTTATCATGAAAGAGAATAAACTGAAACCCTAATCGAAAGAAATTCGTCGCACAGTTTATTGAAGAAGGCGAAGGGAAGTGGAGCATGTTGTATCCGCTATAGAATTGACGAATTTACATAATCTAACAGAAGCATTGACTTCGCGGGAGTATTTCCGTTCCACGAAATCCCATGTGACTGCTAAGAATGGAATTGGACAAAACCAATCTATTTTATTCAATTCTCTGATGTCCCATGATGCGTTCACGCATATTTTGTAAGTTATTGCCAATTTTTTGCGGTTCATCCAACTCATCATAACGATATCAATTACGGAACAACTTTATGCCTAATAATTCCAATTTAAATCAATTTTGAAATCCACCAATTTTCTGCGATTTATTGATAAATGAAAACAATATATTTCATTGTGGAAATAAATTGTTTATTTTCCTTAGCTTTCCATTATGGAGGGGAATCTTGTATGGCGCAGTGGAATTTCAATTAATTTCTAAAACCCATTAACTGGACCCATTTCGCCTGCTATAATATTGTTCCACATTGCAATTGATTCAAAAAGCAATTAGTCGGTTGTCATTGTACGAAAACCTGGACTAAAACTGGACTAATGAAAGAAAAATGTCAATTATTCACCGATTTCCTTTTCAATTCAGCGGAATATTCTGTAAGCATACGGGAATGTATCCCAAAGGACGCTGTCAAATTGAAAAGCGAATAGAAACAAGGATAAAATTTTAATCAACCCGCTGACATTGACGTAGGTTAGACTGGTGGACCAGCTGCCACAAAGTTTTAATAAACTTTGTGTAATTTATTTCTCCGCGCGGACGACGCGTTAAGTTTTAATAAGGAAATAAAAACAATGCGGTGTCGGGAAAATATGGGCAATCCACACTGACGTTTACCTTCCTACCATGGAAAATACTGCCGCAAACAACTAGGGGAAGTCGCTGTTTGTTGACGCTGTAAATAATTTCTCGCCTGGAAAAAGTACTGATGCATCCCTCTGTGAATAAAGGTGGCTGTCATTTTTTTTCACAACTAGGCCGAAATTGTAGCAAATTGTTTCGCTTTGCAACGGTCTCCTTCTGACGCAATATACTGAATTACAACTGGATATGCTATCTAAGAGTTCGATGACCTCTTATGAGGCGGATTTATCAAATAAAAATTATACAATTTTGTATTATAGCTTCTGCTTCTTCTATAGATAAATAGCCCTGCATCTTACAAGATGTTGTTTACAACTTTATCTTGTACTTTAAGCCAATTTTCTTAGTCAAATTTGTAAGCATGAGTACCAGGGAGAGTTTTGATCATATTACACACTGAATTATTTTTCCGTGGCTGGGATTCGAACCCAGCACATCGGTGTCGCAATATGCATTATGAAATAGAATGTATTTATTTTTCAATTTCTCAGTAGCAGGCAGTTGGCAAATGTATTCAACGTTTATCATTGTTTTCCTCTCCTTCTCAATTTTCATCTTGCGATGCCAGAAACTGGCAGCATCATGGATTCAAGCCGGAAAAGCGTTTCGCGTGCAAGGTGTAATTGCAATACGTGCTCCATTCTTGTCCCGTCTCATTGCATGTAACTTAAGGTGAACGTGAGTGTCGTGATCGCATCGGCGAATTTCATACATTTCTGCATCCCTGCGGCGCGTAACAGCATCTGCGACACTCGTCATTGCTTTCACATTACTTGCTTACTGGGGAAACCTCCTTATTGGAGTAATAAATGGAATGTAATAAACCGTAGATATGGACTGGCAATTTGATCTTAAATTTATTCTTGTTTTCTCGTTTTGCCGCCTTTAAAGGGATTTTCTTAGATTTTTGTGACATTCAATATGTGCGTCTTCTTCAATGGGATGTGGATTTAAAATAACCTCTAATGCAGTTTCGGTTAAAATTTCAAAATGCCACAGTTCTTCCAGCATGACTTTTATGTTGTTGGCTTTAGGAGCAAAAATGTTGTCATTCTACATCAACAAATTAGGAAAATTGTGAATATAAGTTTAAAACTTGTTAAATTGTACACATTTAAGCGAGTAAGAATTTATGGTCAATTATTCCTCTCGGAATTTACTAAAACTTCCACCAGGGTTCTTCAAAGGTATTGAGGCAACTAATATTTTGATCTGGAGTATTTTCGTAAGCAATAAGTTAGTGATAATATCCATCATTTTTAGAAAATTTATTTATAGCCCTACCCGTGTTTCGTATAAATTCCACATATAATTTGAAGTTTAAGTTGTTAAATTGCAAATAAAAGACTCGGAACATCTGGAAAATATTGAAATATTTCGAAAGTCAGTCGTTTTTACCAGGAAGTTGATTTAATAGTTAAGCATGAAAGCTCTACATTTGTTTGTGATGATGGAAACGTGATTTCGAAGCTAATCCAACATCTTAAGAGTATTTTGCTCTTAATAATAGAAGACTTATAAATGCAGTCTGCCATTTATTGGCGTTTTCCTTGTTGTAAACTTATTATCAAACATTTTCTAATATCATTGCAGAGCAATGCAAATCAGATATTTCGGTGGTAATCATGATTTCTCAGTTGCTATAAGGAGGCAATAAATCAGTACAGATAGATTCGGAAATTCAATTAAAGTATTTCTTCTTCATTCTCAATCAAATACTAGTCGTTCATAAAGCACTTCCAATGATTATACCCATAGACAAGTTATCGAAAGGGATGAACAATGCACTGCACACCAATCGGCGGAATTTCAATGAGCTCCATCTGTGTGTGAGGGTGCTGAATGAGGCATAACCTAAATCCACAGCTTCATTGTAAAACGGTCATGTAATGCAGTTAATTGTAGAGATAAACTAATGTAAATGCATGCTACGACCCTCTGCGTAATTGAATTGCAGCGAAATTCAATTAAATTAAACTCACCGACTGGTCACACTCAGTTATTAACGGTCGCAATATTCTGCACAATATTCAATATTGAATTTATGGCGGGTGTTAATCTCCAGTTCGATTCGAACGCAAATCGCACGCCAGATGCGAACCGCCAAACTGGAGAACTTCTTCAACTGGCAAGCAAGAAGTTGGCGTCTTTCGCGAATTGGCGAATTCTGCGGCCAGATTCGTTCGCGTCCGTTTACGTCCGGATTTGCGCGCAGACTAAAAGCGGTGTAGATCTGCAGCAGGCGGCAAAGTCGACGGCGGTAACGCCGCCGCACTCGCCGCCTCCGGCAGATGCCATCGTGCCCTGCATGATGGATAGTTCACCGCTTAGCAATTCCGCAGGACAAACGACCTCTGCGCGTCGGCATATGCAGGATGTTTCCGGTGCAGCCGTTGCCGCCACCTTCATAATTCACACCGGAAGCTCGCCCAAATTTATTCGCCTCACTTCCGCCATCTAGTGGCTGCCACCACTAAGTACACCTAACCACAAAGTACCTCTGCTGCATTTTCACAATTACACGTTTGTTTTTAAAGTCTTTAAAGTATTCTTCGCATCATCAGACGTTCAAAAATAATAGGATTGTAGAACCAAGGGATGTGGAACTGTTCTGATTGCAGGTACCTTAAGTACCTTAGGTCCCTTATTAAATACAGCTTTCCAGACCATAACATCTCCAAACCAGAGTCGCAGGTACTAACCTACCTTAGAGCATTTCTGTCTAGAGCAGGGGTCGCCAAACTTATTTGAACGTCGACCCCATATAATTTTTCGGGATCTCCATCGACCCCATTAAAGGAATTTTCACTTAATTTAAATAAAACTAAACTTTCGGTACGGGGCGTGCCCGATAATGATTACCACGAAAACCGACGGCGTAATAAAATATACCAGGAAATACTTCATAGATGGGCCGACTGTAATTTCACGGATATGCGAATATTGAAGATTCACTTGAAACAACACATGCAAACACAAGGAAAAGCGACAATTATAGTAGTAAAGAGATGGCCCTTCTTGGAAGTATTGCTACGACCCCCAATCGACCCCTAGGCTCAGATAGACCCCTGCCTTTGGCAAATAGACCCCTGGGGGGTCTCTGGACCCCACTTTGGCGACCTCTTGTCTAGGGACATGCATATTTGCAAATGGATTTTGCATAGAACCCGGTCGCAGTTGTTGTTGGCCTGGTAGTAATGAAAAAATCTAATTTGGATTATCTAGAGTGGATCACGAACATTTCCCAACGGTAATGCCCTTTCGGTTAGGCTAGCTATAGCTATAGGTCCATCCTAAGGCGGAGCGCCGACGCCGAAGGCAATTTGTTTACGGAAATTGCATCCCAGAGGCATAAACTTGTGCACCTTATTGCTTGCGAATTAAAATTGATGTTTACTGCCGTTATAAACGAGATAAATTTGATTATTGAACAGCTAGGCAACCATAGTTTGCCTGCAAATATTTAGCGCCTGGTGCAGGAACTGACAGGATTGCAGACCGTGGATTACTGGCATTTTATGTGCATTCCTGTGGCATGTTTAACCGACTGCCAAACTGACACTTGAGACATGTAAACTTTTGTGGCGGTTCTGGAGGCGGATGTTGTTTCAATTTCTACATTGTTAGATTGTCCAACATGTCGGCTTTCATCACGTTTTATCGTTGAGAAAACACATGGTTTTGATGGCGATATAATCTAGGAAATTAGATGGAATCTTGAAATTATTTTGTTGCCACTTTTTGATATATTGCTGTGCTTTTTCTGCTTCTTATTGATATGAGATAATTAAATATTTCAATTAGTATTTTATTTCTTCACGATTGAAATAAAGATCAAAAAGCAGTTATTCAGTAATTACAATTCAATTACTGTATTCAATTTAATTCAATAACAATTCCAATCCTAGGAAAAGTAATATTAATAGTAACTTATCCTATATATACAGAGAAGTTCTAAAATTACAATAATTTTATGAAAGCATGCAGATTATGCGAAAATCGCAAAAAATATAATTACGTCGCATAAATATAACCATTTTGATGAGATCAGCAAGTGGAAAATATTTCATTAGAATTTCATTGAATTAATTAGAGATTGGTATTAAGTTCACATGGCGATTGCAAAAGAACACAATAACAAAATATTAGCGAAAATAAATGCCAGCGAATGCAGAGATGGGCACGTTTAACGACAAATTTCCATAAAGAAATAATTAATTTCCTGAATAGCGCCATATTATTCGCGTTTTTCGCATTACTCTGGCTGCTAATGACATTCTCGGCGTGGCAGAAATTACAGTAGAGAATGCCGCTCCTGTTAGTTAATGCAATTAGCTATTAATATGCAATTTTTTGATTTATCATTATGAGCAACTGGATTTCATTGATTTTTTACGTCACTTTGGCGCCGCCGTTGATGTCTTAACATACTTTTGTACGTGGATTGAATATGAGAATAAGTTGAGCGTGCATCTGACTTTACTTCAGTTCTTTTAAAAGACACACCTCGAAATGTGCGTCTCCGAATGGAAGATAAAAGGCAATGGCTTCGCTAGAACAACAATCGCAGACGTACTGATCATAAGGCTTATGTCACGCCTAAACAATGTCAAAAAACATAATTTACTCATTTGTCTACTCATGCTGCAATAAATTGCGAATCTACTTGTTCTATTTCTAGAATTTGATACATGCTTATGCTAGAAATTGTTCAACTTCATAAACAAGTTCATTTTTGTGGCGTTTTAGAATATTTGCCTCAGAAAAATAACGGTTACATCTAAAATAACTAATTAGATCTGTGCTCTTGCTTTGATGAAAAGTTTATCGTTGACGATAATGCCAATTGACATTCCTACTTTTATCCAGAATTAGCTGAGACAGCAAAGAGGAAATTTATAGTAAAGTGTAGTTGGTCAACAAAAAACCTTTTTTCTTTAATTGCGCACTTCTTGATTGGTTACGAGATTTGCATTTTTATCGAAACCACACACCGATGACTTCAAATATCACTTGTGTAACCTTACAATCACTTCCGCTTTGTAATGAATTGAGATGAGTTGGAGTGAATCATTTTTGTGCCACACAAGGCAGGAATGTTTGAATTGTTAGTTGGAATGACACAATTTATAAATATAAATTATGTCAATAATTTATGGCTCTCTTTAGTGAGCGATTCTGGGAACAATCAAAAGCTCACAGTAGCAGTAAAGTTATTCCGATTCGTCATAACTGAAAATAACTTAAAAGCAATTTATCTATTGTGGTGATATGTAAAAACACATCATCAACAATGTGGCTAAAGAGAAGTGATTAGAAATCACTTTTCGTTATATTTGCCAGCTTAGCAATTGCGACACAATGCATATGGCTAACAAAGAGTCGGCTTGATCTGGGTGCACGTGAATTAGACCCATATCATTGGATGAAAAAGGACAGTGAGTGATAAGCATCTGCGCAACAATGCTGTGGCGTGTTCATATCAGGCCTCAAAGCGCAACATGAAATTCGAGCCAATTTTGGAAAGTTGACCAACTTTGCATGCTCACATCGCGTTTGTTTGCATAATATTAAACGATAAATGCTAAGAATTTCTAAGAATAACTTTTGTTTGTATAAGTTTGTATATTTATTCCAAGTCTAGTGAATTTTATTACGAATTCAGTTCATAAACTCATATTGGACTATCAAAGGAGTTATTGGAAGTTGGCTAGTTTAGCATAGTCAAAAGAGTGGATTAGAAGTTTTCAGCAAAAGATCGAATGTCATGCATGATATTTTGAAGTTAGTAATGATGGATTGACAGGTGCACATACTCCCATTTTTTTCGGGAAACCACCGGCGAACCCTTTTTCAATTTGACGATGATTCAGTTCATATTCAGGGAGAACTCGTAAATATTTCATATTAATGAATTGTTGTTCCCTATGCGCAGGTTTTCTTCTGAATTCATAAATTTACGAGATCTATTATATATTGGCCATTTTCTCTTAAAAACTGCAGTTGCTTATTCGTAATCACAAAGCTATTATTATTTCAACAAGTCAGTAATTCGTGGTATTATTCTTTGAAACTTGGTAGGCCGAAAATAATGCCGGCCTAAAGCGGAACGTAATCCGACAGCTTCCAACGCCATCCACATCATCATCAATCATCATTAGTGTGAATGCATAAACAATTATACTTCACTTTCGGCGCGCAAAAGTAATTAATTCATAACTGGAACGAAATATGAATATTGATTGGCAGCTTAACGTCATAATCACATCCTTTATCATTCGGCATCTAAAATGTTTACAATTTATGAATATTCGAAATACAACAGAATAGTAAACCGGAAGGTTTACCATCAACCCCAATTTAAAGTATACCAGTCATAGTTCTTAGAAGGAACACGTTTTTACGTATAAAACTAATGTATTTTGGTCCTCTCGATTTAACGTACCATTTTGGATCAAGGACATTTGAGGAACGCCAAGATTCTACTGTAGAGATTAGAAGCTCATTATTCGCAGTTTCCTCTTTCGCGGATTCCGTTATTCGCGGGTTCAATCCGTGAATTTCCTATATGTGCATGGGTTAGACCCATGAATGGACTTGTGGCCTGTTTCTATGAATTGGTACCAATAAACTTAGTGCTGAGAATCCTAACAAATTCGCGTAAATATGATCAATAATGATGTATATATACATGCACAAGTGCTAAATGGACCTAGCAACGGCCATACCATGTCGATTCTTACCGGTGCTCGTCCGATCACCTACCTCACCTCCCCCAAGGCTGACCACCGCATCCTAAAGAATATCGTCAATGGACCTTAATCTGTACGCCCCCGAGGACTCCGACAGCTACCCCAGGCCTTCAATATATGTAGTCAATTGAAACTTAGAACGTATACCATTTACCTGTACAAAATACCATTCAATTTCGCGAATAGCGACCTTCTACTGTACTTTTTTTCCTTGATCTCTTGAAATACGCTAAATCGGGGCCTAAAGATATTTAGAAATATGCTGAAAACAAAGCAACATAAATGTGCTTTTGTATCGAATTTTGCGAAGCGTTGTAAAGACTTGTGGGTCATGCAAATGGCTGCACTTCAGTACAATTCCCGAATCAGCTCGAAAGAGTCACTCATTTCGTGGATTAGCAACAATGGCATTACTCAAAATTTACGAGGCGTGCGTGACGTGGGAGCACTCAAAGTGCAGTCTGATGAATTTGTTGCTGTGCTTCGCCAAGCAGGAGCCGTAAAAGCGCCATTGCATTTAAATGACAACAAGCCAGTAATGACAAAAAGCGCGCGGATTGGCCACACAAAACCAGCAAAACCTCAATGAGGCAGACGCTAAAAAAGAAATGACGCGACAGATTGCGAATTGTATTACAATCTCCTCCAAACCGATGTCATATGCAGGCGCCAGCCGCCCACGAAGACAAAACAAACGAAAAATGATGCAAAAATAGCTTAGCATTGCAATGTAAACATAATCGCAAAGAAACTTAAAATTTGTTTTGAATTATTACTCAGTTATCGAAATGATGCCAACATTACAAGTGGGACTACAAGACTACTGACGATATTAGCGATGATTCAATCATTTATATCCTAAACATATAAGCAAATCATAGCAGAAACTTTGCCTTCAATGAAAATATCTGCAGAACAAAGCTTGGCTTTGGAAATTTCGAAACTGAACATAGATGTGCTGCCATGACCTACTAATTTTTGATAGCTAACCATATAATACAGCACACCTATTTGGTGTTGTGGATCGGTCGCGAGATCTGGAATGGAATAGACTGGTCAAAGACTCTCAAAACTCTGGTTGCTTTATTACAATATTCAGGGATTTATATACCCTGCCAAATCGCGGGAATCGTGAATGTTTACGCTTCATCCCACGCCACTTAATGGGGTAACGTAAACAACATATTTTTCATAGTGGCTAGCGCGACGGTTCTCGGACCTCTTACAAAGATAACATAAATTATTGGCTATGAGTAAATACAGAGAGTTG
>JAOEHK010012096.1:0-11546 GCA_025447835.1 Labidoglobus nevermanni | reverse complement strand
TATGGAATATTTGGCGCCCGCCAAGAATTTTTAATGTAGTATGGCGCCCTTTTAATAAAAAACGTTGCCGACCTCTGGCCTAAGGGATATAAGAAGAGCGATATAGTGCCATTATTTTTATTTATTTCGCATTTACTTTTTACATGTTTTTTATTTTATTCATATTGCATTATTTTATTGTATGATATGGTATGAGTTGTAGCCTTAAGTTGAGATGCAAATTGGCGAAGTATGCATATGTGGATGTGTGTGTGCGCGTGCTGTGAGGGATGGATTTGCGGATCGCCCATGGTTGCGTCTTCACGTGCAGATATCGAAGGCGCCTCAGACCAGATATTGATACTGGAGGCCCTGGTAGGCCAGAGGTGCGTAGTAGTTGCGGTAGTAGTAAGCAGGCGCGTACTGGTACGAGTTCTGATACTGGTAGCCGTAGGACGACGCCAAGGGTAGTTGATAAGTCAATGGCAAGACCGACGCATAGAGGTCAGGTTTCGGAGCTGGCGCTGGGGCTGGAGCTGGCACTGGGGCAGGGGCAGTAGCAGCAAAAGCCAAAAGAGCGGCGAAAACGAACTGCAGCACAAATTGCAATTCAAGCGAATAGTTACTTGGTAATTAATAGAAAAATGTTGATGGAGTACCACATACCAGCTTGAACATTTTGTCGGTTGGGTTGGGAGTCGTTGAGCGGCGAAAATGCAGCGATGAACTTGTGCTTATCGCTGCGAATCGATGCCATTTTATACCCGCTCGTAGGGTGGTTGTGTTACTCTTCTTTTGATAGCTGACAGGCCGTACAAGTGGATTTCAGGTAGTGGTACTCAAGGCTACCTGCTCAAGATCATCATCCTGAGACAAAGGGCTGTCCGTTCATTCGCCGCATCTATATGCAAACTGCATGTATCGATCCACAGCTTAATTCAGTTGCATCTTCTGTATCTTCCATTAATGGGCTAAGTCGTTGAAATCCACCGCCAGGTTGGGAATTAATGCAGTTGATGGACGTTGCCGGGCTAATCATGAAGATTGCATATCTGCATGCAGAAGGAGATTGTGCGTGTGCGTCACAAGACGCGCATCTTGCCCGTGTCCATTCATTGCCAACAAGTATTGGATTTTTTCTTCCAATTGCGCTCAGATGCAATTGAACCTAAAGCGATCTATCTTCAGGTGCGCCGAAGAGTTTCATGTATCTTTATGCGTTATCGATAAAGAACTTGTTTCACATGTACCTCGCCGCGTCGCGTGAGGAAGTCTGCAAATAGTAAAAGAAGACAGGGAACTGGATGGACTCTGGAGAATCCTCAGATTAACATATCTAAGTTAAATGTGAGAGGAACATAAATAAAATACATTTTATTTAAAGTCAGCCATTCTGTTTTCGATTGAGGAAAATGGCATCTCTTTTGACCTTGTGGGCATTTCTTCTTAAACCTTCTGGGGTATGCAGAGATCTGAATATAAGGTATTGACCATTACTCACAGTCTCTTGACTGGAATTGCTTGTTAATGGGGTTATAAATATGTGCAAAATCGTAGAATAATGATGATCAATACTTCATCAATTTTGATCATCCTATAATGATATCAGGCGTTATATGAGTGATGATTTAAAATGCCATATTTCAACAGCTTAATTGCTATACAAATTATTGGTCAGTTGGTCTTCTTAAAATGTCTTTGCCAGGCAGACTCTTCTCATTTCGTTCTGTACTTATAGTCACTGACTCTAATATCCATCCTGGTGTATAAAAATCTAATCTATTCTAATTTAAACTTATTGATAAAGTAAACGTGTATATGAGAACGACTATTCAGCATTCATTACTACGAAATACTTATTAGTGGCTACGTATGTAAAAGAACTAAGCAATCAAGAACTCGATGATTCAAGGTGAGTCGATGTCTTTCTGATTCTGTTGCTTACAAAGCACATTGCTCTTTGGTTCGATGCTTCAATCATGTTCATATTCATTATTACATTGTTTCACATATAGAAGTAAACTATACTAACATTAGAAACGTATATTTTGAGAAAGTACAGAAATTTAAAAATCATTGCAAAAAATTCTGACAGGAAACGAATCTTTTAAACGCATTTCGTGCGTCTTTACCACCTGCATTCTTTAGCAGACGTTAAGGAGATCTTAAGCTGTACGGTAATAAGTCTCAAGGTATAATTGCGTGGAAGCAGTTTTTTGTAGCGGTATTAACATTGATTCTTTGTCTTGTGTTTTGTATATAAACCACAACCACCCAACGTAAAGTTATCAGTTGGTATACTAGCGGCATACAGGACTCAACGAAGATCAATCAGTAACATGTTCAAATACGTATGTATCAAATCGTTTCGAATAAGCAATACATTTCTACAGTTGCTGCCTTCGATATCTCCACTTTCAGGCCGTTTTTGCTGCCCTTTTGGCCTTCGTGCTGGCTGAACCGAAACCAGAGCCTAAGCCGGGACTGCTTGCTGCACCACTGGTTGCACCCTTGGCTACCCCACTGGCTTACACCTCATCCGCATATATTCAGCCGTATTCTGCTCACCCCACATATTCACTGCCTTTGGCCTACAATGGCATTTACAATGGATATAACAACAATTACTTTCGGTATAATTACGCATATCCTCATGGTTACAATTTATACGGACACTATTAATGGGACAATACTGGAACATGAAAGTTGACTGTGACTGAATGTGATTGCTGATTTCTTGAAATACATGGCTTACAATGGAAATAGAAACATTGTTTCAGATTATCCTCTTCCCTTTGATAATAATACATTTCTATTACTAGATCGATATGAAATTGCACAATTTATCGCCAAATGATATTGAAAATTGTGTCGAAGTGATATTTTATAATCCGAGATTTTATAAAATCCCTGAGAGATGAAATTAGGGAATAATAATCATATCTCTGCTAGTTAACCTAAGGTTAGGTTAATTTGCGCGCCAAACTCCGCTAATTGAGATTTAAGTATTTTCTTAGATTAGTTACTTTATTTAAGGAAATGAGCTAGCAGGGACATAAACGCAATGCCTCCAAAGGAGGAAATTCAAAAGGAATCACTGGGATTTTAAGTTAGAGGGTCACAGTACAATGGTGCCCGTAGACCCCTAAATATAATTTAAAAAAATACTAATATAAGCATATAAGAGAAGTCGCAATTCATCGTATGTAGTATAAACAAATTAAACAAATAGTAAAAACAAGAGAACAGGCAATAATTATATAGTTGAGCTTCTTGTAGCAAATATTTACATCGAACTGGCTAGAAATTATTACTTCTGCATCTAAAAATACGCATACAGTATTCCATATACGCATACCAAATGTGTACCAATTGGACTTGATTATTGATACAGGTAGTTTTTCAACTAATTGCACGATCTTTAATTTGACGAATCTATACATCGAATTCTATAAGAAATCATTACCTTGAACTTGGATGTGGCAGGAAATGTTTAATAAAGCATCAATAAGTTCGTTTTCTTTCATGCTGCCTTTATTCTTTTAATTAATTTGCATTTTCACATATATAATTTGCTTATAACTCTTAGTTCCTCAAGAACAAGTTTGGTTTGTGGTCGTGTCCGTTGTTACTGCCATATGTACACTTAGTAATAGTAGTTGGAATAAGCATAAGGGCTGTATGCACCATAAGCATACGGGGCAGCATAGAGGGAACCATATGGGGTACCATAGGTGGCACTATAAGCTGCTGGCCCAATGTAACCGGCCGAATATGCAATGGGAGCAGCGAGATATCCAGGTCTGGGAGCAGCCATCGCAACAGATATCATGACGATGAGGAATGCAATCTACATAGAGCCATTATAGAAAATGTCATCGGACTGACATTAATAATAGAAATCACTTACGAATTTGAACATTTCTGTGCTTTTTTAATAGTTGTCGTTTGCTGTAAACATACAAACTGTACCGTCTTGGACGATCGAGTCAGTATTTATACCCACGAAAATTGCCAACAATTTTTTGTTGCAATACGCCAGTGGGGATGGGTTTGAACAAATTACATCGGTGGCAATGACGGAGACACCAACAACAGCAACGAAATGTTATTACATGACTCGTGCCAATAATGATTCAAATTAAATCGCTCCTGAACTATCTTTTTAGCCATTGAATGGCCCTCTTGCAGCTTACGTAATTGAAGCACAATGGATTAAGAATTAAGTAACAGAAGCACATAAAATGAGCAATGGCAAACATTTCATGACACGAGATGCATAACAATTACACTAAAGTATGATCATTATGTTGCATGAATCAGTGAAGAATATCAATGACTCTGGTTGTCAATTCTTGACAATAATTCATTGCACATGCAAGTTAAACAATACTAGCACTAAGGGTGCAATGGAAAGCAACTAGGGAAGGAGGCACTGATCCACGCCCAGATGACCAAACTGACCTGGGATAAACTCATGCGCTTCTTTGAGGATATGAGACGACTAAATGAATAATGGTAGGATAGCACAAAAGGACCGGAAGGACTTAGGTGCGGGGAACTGGAAGGAAGACCAATCCCGAGGTAAAAAAACCCTAAAAAAACAATACTAAGATTCAGTAGTATTATCTAACCCTTGATGCTTATTGCTCAAGTCTATCTCAAGTCCTAAGCACTTCCAGACTTTTATAAAGTCTTGTCGTCCTAAGAATTCAATTAATTTACAAAGTAAAATTGCCATAAAGATATTATAATTAGAAAAGCATACGTAGCTTGTGAACAATAGCTATCAATTGCTCACGTTTTTTATATCATTTATTAAAAATTGGCGAACGACATTTCGATAAATACTATACAATTGGATTCAGGGACAAATGAGTTGCGTCATTCAAGATTGCAAAAAAACTTGCCTTAACTTTATGTTATGCAAGATAAACATCAACAAATTGAATTTATTGTTATTGTTCATCGACAGATAATAAAATTTACATCTATTTTTTACGTATAATTCTGAGTAAGAAAAATATTTTGATGCTGAAATCCGGCTGGAGCAAATTGATTGGTCCAGTTTGATGTCTTCCTGATTCGAACTTACGTCGTCTGAATTGACTCACTTTAGCATACATGAGTAATAAACGAAATTCAGCTAATCACGAACATGGTACCAATGTCCACGTAACAATATTAAAATTAATTATAGAAGCACATTAATTATACAACAATTTACATACGCATGGCAAACGCAAAAAATAGCAACAATACTTATTTTTCAGTTACATTGGTAAGGAAATATATCACCTTTCATGTTCTGGAAACAAGTTTTCTGTTTTTGAAATATTTAATATCATAGGAAACAATCATAAATTGCGTCTTACGACAAACTTGTTATTTACATATTTTGAATGTCATATAATGCATTTAAATTAAGAATGTGTAATTTTTTAATACTGTTTCATAACAGTATCATTTGGTTAAATTTGTCATTGTTTATTACTTTTAAAATCAATATAATTGTCGCTAATATTTTAACATATAAACTGATAGTAGCTTGGTTGAACCACGCTGAAAGCTACGTGCAACTTTGTATGGAAAACTAGTTTTCCGAGCTATTCCCATGATTGAAATTATATCACTTGAAAATTTTTTGCAATATTGACTTATTAATCATGATATTTAATTGTTGCAATAAACGTTCGTATTTCTAAGGGTTTTAGGATTATCTGCAAGTTATCAATACCTTCAGTATTGATAGAATTTCGATGATTGAAAGAGGAATGTTGCTTGCCATGTCTCACCTTCCGTGTACCCACTGATTTCCATTGATTTGCTCCCAAGGTGGTTTCCCTCAAGTTCTGAATCTTGAAAGCCACAAAATAGTTCTATAAAATGTACCATTAGAACAATAAAACGCGAACAAGTATTGGGCATAACTTGTAAATCTAACCATACTGGAAAGCCATGCTCATTGATATGTTCGAACCGTATAAGAATTTTGTTTTGCCACCCTTTCCAAGGCTCTAAGGACAGCAGATGCACGTCCTTGGGCAGTTCACGTATCAATCCAAAGTACTGACAATATAAACGATATTAATTGGTCAATAGTCTGTAACAATTCTCGCAAGTTTACATCTTTACTTATGAGATTCCATACATTGATATCATCCACATCAACGGGAATCAAGAACATCCATGGTTGGAGAATCAATTCACGGGAAGCTGTTTCATCGTCTCGTCTCTCCAGCGCACCGAAACTAATCCTCGATTGGCCTCGGGCAACGCCTCCCATAAACAGATCGCTCTCATTCAGAACTTCGTCCACCCCCAAACTATCATCTTGCACTAATCGACGATGCAGCTAGAGATTTCTTAATCATCTAACGTTGAAAACTAAGTGTGAATTCACACTTGCCATTATCTCCAATTCCCCAGATGCTAGACTTGTGCCACCTTGAGATCGATCTGTAAATACCGTTAGGAACTTGCCATTTAGCAAGTCTTCGATGCCAATGTAGCTCGTCAACGGGTAGTAATTGCTAGAAATCGGATCATCTCCGTCGTACTGGTACGAATCGCGATGATTCCGCTGACGAATAATGTGACTTCGGCCATTCGTATCAGTACGAAATGATGTTCCACTCAAGAGATTCGTTTTGAACCGTGATATTACTTCTTTTCCCTGCAAGTTGCTGAAACTTCATTGCAAAACTCCATTTCCAATTGGAGACTTTCACTCACTTCAGTTCGATTCGTCCAATGGTCCAATCATATTCGATATACTTGTGCGAATCTTTGTAGATCCGAATAATTTGTCCTGCCCATGGCTCATACTCTTGTCGAATTTCGTCGAATATCGGGCCAATACTTATGCTGCAATTCATTTGCGAGAAACTCTTTGCTTCGCCATATGGGGCGAAAATGTACGCTCCCGAAGGGCGACCAGAGTTGCGATCTAGTATGTACTTCGAATTATAGTACATCAGCTTCTGTTCAATCTCGATCTGTTGATACCCATCATGCAGGGAACGAACATTGCAGTATTGATCGACAAGTAATCCGAAGTTCTACAATTCCCAACATTTCATGACCTCCGTGGTTATTCCGGACTAAGTCATCTACCTTTACGCCTAAACTCAAATAGTTTCTTGGCTGAACAACTCGCGATTGCAACAACTTGTCACCTCCCTGTTCATCGATACTAACAATGAATTGTTTCACTCCTAGCGCAGGGATACTCTTGGCCAGAAAAGTTAATTCGTATGGTAAGGATTCACCCTGGTGTGTAGTATGGAATTGGCGTAATGGAGTTGATATTTGATATGGTACTTTTTCTGTAAGATGAGGAAGAATGTCAGAGTAATTATTGCTGTAATATAATGCGAAGCAACCTGTAAGTGACTTCCTTATAATATAATGAGTATGAGCAACGGGTATCCGCACATGGTGGCTAACAGAGTAACCTAAGGGATTATATAAAACAACAGCGAATCGCCTTTCTTGACCTGGCGCACAAATGGTCATATTCGCCAACTGGCAATTGAGCAAATCGCCATTCCAATCACCGATTCTTTGATACAAGTACTTGATACGTTTTCCATTTTCGCGAATTGCATTCTGCATGCCATCGTGCAAGAGTCTTGCGTAATCATCAGCAACATATTGTTTCTCGGTGCCAGTAATGGCGTCATGATGCTGCATTATGCCCATCGCATTAGACAACTGGAATAAGTCTGATTTTCTGCCAATTGGTGCCTGAACGGAGAGTTGCTTGGAAACCTGGAAGGCATTGAAGAAAACTAATCAAGATTCTATGTCAGCAAAGTGCTATTGTGTAAATTATTATGTAACTTTTGAAGCATAACGCAATTCCTACGTTTGCCTTGATTTACTTCGCATTTGCTTGGAATTAATTAACGCTGCAATTAACGTACTTGAAGCAAATTGTTTCCTTCACGTTCGTAGCGCTTACTTGTGGGTCTTGAAGTATAGAAACCAGTCCAATACGAATGCCGTCTGTCCGCGTATGGAAAAAAGTCATCGATTTTGAAATCCAAGCTGGGACTCTCTGCCAGAATAGCACTATAATAGCACGCGGGCGTTGAATAGAATATATTGATATTCTTCCTATCCGAAGTATATGGAGTGTATTGCTTTATTGCACTCATGAGGTGCTCAATTTGGCTGAAATAAACATCTGCCAGGGTGTATGTAAAGTCACCCCCCATTGTAACTAAAACATTATTCGATTTGTATGCATTTGACATTTTCTCAATGCTTTTCACAAATTCGCGAGCCATCGTCTGTTCATTATTCGAATTGATTCTGTTACTACATGCTCTATCCATACAGAAACCCTCCGGTGGGTGGTACAAATTGTACAAAACAGATGTGAAAATATCGGATGTATTGCCTAAGAGATGAACTCAGTTTAAGTAAAATATGTCACTGGGAGATCGATTGAGCACCTAAACTTAAATGGCCACGCCAAATCATTTCCATTTGCCGATTGATAAGGCGAAAATGTTTATCTCGATGGTCCAGCCGACCTAAGAAAAGTGCCTTGTAACCCATCTCTGCAAACAGGGATGCCATTTGACGGCTATGGCCAAACGAGTCCACTTGCCATCCAACCATCGGCATTGCACATGGGCCCAATGTGTCGTTAAGGAATCTACACGGATTTTCAATAGTTGCGATGGTTTCATCTTTGTATTCCTTTGTATACCTTAAGCCTAATGTGAAGCCATCAATGATTGACTGATAATAAACGGTGGCCTCGTCATTCATGCTCCATGCTCCTCCGGCAATTTCCATTTGACCAGTTTCAATTAAACGCAATAGTTGGTTGCGACGCCCTTCCGTATTTTGTTCGCGTTGTTTCATCCACCAAATATATAGAAATACCGTTTCCACTTGAGTAAATCTACGAGGTCATGTTTACAATGCAATATCAAGATCTCAACTCTAAACATATTTTTTGGGAATCACGCTTAATATATTTATTACGCAGAATCGATGGAAGTTCATATGGACAGGAATTTCATGTTATTTGTCAATGTTTCTTATATTTTAACTTTAACTTAGAATTATATACTTCTCGGCTACAGAGAGGTATAATAAGGCAGGTGGCGCAGGGATGGCCCACGAGTCTAGTGACTTGGGTTCAATCCCTGACAGAGCGTTATCGTTGCCTACCTAGCGACCAGTAGACAGTGAACATTACGACATCTGAAATGACTGATGTGGTGACAATACGCTCCTCTGCGATTTCCCACCCCATTCCAATAACCCAATCCTACATTCCCTTCCAGAATTAAGAGGCCGAACAAAGGGAATGTACAAACGAACCAACGATTTGTTTTGTATATTTTTGAATGTTGAGTATCTTCAAATATTTCATAAATATATTCAGTTTTGTTTTACAAACAATATTGTCAATGTAAACTTTAAAAATTGTGTCTCTAATTAATTATTTTGTATTTTGCAACGTTCTATTGATACTGCAAATATGTGTAATTACATGTTTTATCAAATTTCTCATAAGTCAATTAAAATCAATGTAAGCAACTGTTTGAAGTAATAATTTACATCATATTTAAGAATAAATAGCATATTTTCGGTCTAAATGACTTCTTCAAAAAACTTGTCGGTAATAATTAAGTGTGTCTTATATAACAGCGGTATCACTTTTCTGCTCACATCTAACAGAATTCAACCTACGGGATGGTTTGTCATCCTGACCAATATCACCAGGAATTAAATCCTTACTGGATTAGGAAGCTTCCAATTGGAGACATCGTAAAATTGATTAAAATGTCATGAGACTCAGTTAAGATAGGAATTGTCATTTGAGAATGGGGTAATGGGGTAAAAACGATATGATATATGAACAAGTTAAAAATCTGGAGTTTCATGGGGAATTAGATTAGTATGGAGCAGGGATGGCCCACTCACATTTTTCTAGAGAGCGGAACAATTACGGGGAATACCCGGGGAATTTTTTAAAATACCATAAATGTTTATTATACCCGCTGCACCTAAGGTATTCCCCGTCCTTGTTTTATAGTGCTAAAAGTTGCCTAGGTTTTATACTCCAATGCGTGTTCTAGTCTGTAAAATACGGTATATACGTACTTTCTGTGAGGATTGACTAATAATGCATCAATGACTGTATCAATTATATTCTGTACTTGATCATAATAATACTGATTGACAGTTTTTACCCATCCAACATCATTGTGGCTGTGACTGACCATATGTACATTGATTCCATCTCTGATTGTTGGCGCGCATCGCTAGAGAATTACAATTATAATTATGCATTAATTAATAATTTTAAACAATTACAAGCTTTAGAGTACTTACATCAAAGCCACAAGCAGAAACATTTTTGAATCGTACAGCTACAAGCAAGCCCACACTGGCAATGAAACCGAATCTGATTGATAATGGCATTACCCCATTAAAAAAAGATCACAATTGGAAAATTGAAGCAGATCTAATGTGCAATTGAATATTCAGCATCAGATAGTTATATTCATCTATGTTCCCACTCTACTGTCACCTGTTGTGCGTGTCGAATGAGTATTATCTGATGATTTAATGATGTTCAATTATACAAGTAGCTACACGAATACCATAATAAATGCAAGCGAACAAAAACTAGTAAACCTTGTTGCAAAAATAGGTGCATTTTGAAGTTTGTGGAAAATTAATCTTCCAATCGCGCGTAACTTATAAGCTAAGAAAGGTCTCAATTCATTTGAATCATCATAGGCGAAATATTTAATTATTATAGGTGTATAAGATTCTTGTGAATGTTTTTAGTAAGAATCAAAAATCCTCGAACATAACTGCAATGCTTCCAAGAGAACTATCGAATTTCCTGCAAGAAATTCATAAGGAGTCACTTAGATCCTAAGTTAGAGGGTCACAGTAGAATAGTTCTTTTAGGCCGCGGTGCTCAGGGCGAGGATGAACTCAAGTCGTTCTGTTCTGCAATTGAATATTTGGCCACTATGCCAGCAAACGGTTATATATCATCACTATAGTTTGTAATATGTTGATTCTGTTATATTTTATTCTGCTATAGTATAATATTATAGTATCATTTATGGTTTGACATATAAAGTTCTTGAATATATCCGAATTAAGTTTGTAAACTTTTGCAATTTATGCAAACATGGTCAGCAGATTTTCCGCTTTCCATCGTCATTTCTTGTGATTTAATATCATATTATCATTTATCAATTTCCGGTTGGTTTGCGTTATAGACTGTAATTACAACTGCAGTTGTAATCTAAGTTAATATGGTACAAATATTGTAATACTCCTAAACATTGTATAGCATATCAATTCAATTACTTCCGAAAGTTGTATATATTTATTCGATTTGCAGACTACTTCAATTTAACAATAATGTTTAGTGATATTTCACAAGCGTAAATATAATAGAATTTCAGATCCATAGACTTACTAAATGTGTAATGATATTGTTATGTGTGTTGAGTTCGCCTGATTGAGGCCACTGGTGCGTAACCACCTTGATTTGTTAAGTTCTTTATTCGAAT
>JAOEHK010012095.1:0-31036 GCA_025447835.1 Labidoglobus nevermanni | reverse complement strand
TTATGTCCGTATGTGATTTTGTCTATGTGATTTTGTCCCATGTGATTATGTCTTATGTGATTTTGTCCTGACACCCACTACATGGACCTCGGGTATGGGTACGGAGAATCATGCTTATTCATATTCAAGTGAACCGTGGATTACCGACCCCTGCTATAAGATATTTTCTAAAATTCAAAGTAGCATTTTGTTTCCCTTGGTTGCACAATCATTGTACTTTGGACTTTTTAGATGCTTCTTTCTCATAGCAAGTTTTTCTTTGATATTGTTGGCAGATGAATTTTGCGGAAATGTTATTGTGGCGAAGTAATAAAGATGCTGTAAAGCTAACGAACCATCTGGTCGGAATCACTTCATGAATCTTCCGCTTTCAGCGACTTGAATTAGTTTTGACTGACGTGCGTTATCAAAGGAGCATTCAATATTTTGCATTGCGATATCGTGTTATTTTGAATAACATTATACGTCTTAGGCACTTTGGAAACTTGCAAAGTAGAAGGTTCCAAAGTGAACAATTGTGAGCGCTAACAGCGACCGCCATTTCGTCCATTTATTCGTTACGTTTCTTCTGAGTCTATTCTGAACGGTTCTTGTAACTCGATGGGTTAATTATGCATCGTCTGGCTGTATCATCGCTAACGCTCATCAAAATGTTCGCCGGCTGTACGGCCGTAATGCGACGCTTTATCAATTAGGCCAGCCCGCGAATTCTCATCCATATTAATCATTCAACTCTGCGCCAACGTGTCAGCATTCTTCATTTCAAGCGGTGAGTTCGCAGCTTCCCTTGCAATTACACCATTTTTCGCTCATTTCATGAAATACCTCGTTTGTACTTTGCGGCGAACTTTTTCCTTGTGTGTCATGTTAAAAGAAAATTAAAGTGGGATTAAGAAACGCGAAACTTTTCAACACCTTGTAATGTCTCCACGGCCATCTCTTTGTTTACATTGTCACTTTGTATTCATAGGAAAATTATGCACTTTACTGCTTGAATTCATTTTCAACCTTATTAACAGTAGAATTTGTTTTAGGTTTGATTTGTGACTTTCCCGATTTTATTGTAGTAACTGTAGTCTAGCCAATTCTTTGCCTGTGTCTTTATCCTACAATTTTCGGAGCGAACTTTTTGGTTGGGGGCTAGTCGATCTTATATTGAGAAGATTTGCAGAAGAATTTGTTAAGGATAGTCAAACATGTTAAGTATTACTATGGGGAGGGTTATAATCATATATAAATTTTTTTTCCGCCGCTGGGAATCGAACCCAGCACATTGGTGTGGCGTACGTCGATGGTAGCACTACACCACATATCCCCAGAACTTACTAAAGCTAATTGTTATACTTTATGTTCACCTATTTATTATTTCCTGCTCTTCTAAGAAACAACTTTAAATTAAAAGATGTAAAAAAGAAGGAAGTTGTCGATTCCAAAATTCAAAAAAAAAAATCAATTCATCTGAACTTTAAATTAGTTTATTAGTTTAGCTACTATCATTAGTAGTATATATATACCGACTGCCAGGATAGACACTGAAGTACTGAAGTAGATTTAAAACTATTTCATCTTTCTTTTCTTGGTAGTTATCCGGTGTATAAAAATTAAAATTCAAGAATTACATAATTCAGCTTAAATATAGTCTTCTAATGAATCCACAAGCAGATACATCCCTAGATATCTCTGTTTCCATCACCATCTTCTAGTTTATACTGCCCACCAAAGAAACTTAAACCTATCATCAAGGTATTCCAAACGAATAAGATTGTGAGATCTGAGACATTTGAAAATCGAAGGTATATATACATCACACTCCTGCAGAGCGATATAGAGATGTATGCATATATATATGCTTGAGCTTACATATCTATTATATATATCCTTCGATTTTCAGATGTCTCAGATCTCCAAATTGCATTCATCTTGAATACCTTGCTGATATACGTCAGGTCTATTTGGCAGGCAGTATAAACTAGAAACTAGAAACTGGGGTATAACCTATGTACACCCCCAAAGGGCTGGGGAAAACTACTATAAAATACATAAAGTTTGAATGAAATACATACTAACTTAATCTAATTACAAGCAATTAAACTAAGGTAGTGTCCCAGTATGAAATGATATTAATGTTGAGCAAATAACCTAACGCGATATGAAAGTCTATGCGATCCCAGGTTTATAATGCCTCCAAATCTCCCAAGACGCTCCAATTTTCATATGCATACTGCTCCTGCAATGGTTGGTAATTAAATTGGAGCTAAAAACAAAAACGAATTGCCCTGCGGGTTCCATTCGACGTGTTCATTTATAACCGGCTTCTCCTCAGACTCGTTTGCGCCCTTTTTGAATTATGAACACTTGTCACATAACATTTGCGGGCAAATATGTTTCCGGGCCATCATCACGTGCGAACTAATACCTTAGCGGTATGAGGGAGGCTAAAGTTTTTTCATGTCTGCTCCATCGAGCTGCAAAATTCGCGATGGCAGTAAGTAAACGAGAAGTGAGGCGATCAGGCGAGCAATCTTAGCGGGCGTTTAGTTTGTAAGCCATTCCAGAGCCTGGATAGTATCCCAGACTCGTTGCGCCTATTTACGACACCGCGTCACGTTCTTCGTGTCGTTTTTCTTTCTCATATGTCTGACACGAGTTCCAAGCCGCGTGTCCTACGTCCTCAACCCATGAATGTTCACGTAGTTATCGTCGCTCCAGGAAGCGCACTAAACCTGAGATGACCAGGCATATTGTTTTCCCATCAAAGCTCATACAGAAATCACGAGAATGCCCGTCACCGAATTTGAAAAAGTAGAATCGGAGTTGACAGTGAAGACTGAACACTTCATTCCGAAACGAAACTAAAGAAGACTTCAAGAGTGAAGTTGAGTTCCACGTGAGGTCATGTGGAGGATATGTGGAAGTAGAGCCCGTTTGACCCAGATGCGGATGTAATGACCTCTCCAATAGTCGCGTTCGTCTTGTCGAGGATCAGAAGCTGCGTATCTGATCAGAGCAAATGGGGTGCTGGGAAGCAATTAATGCATTACATGAACGCCCTGAGGACGGTCGCGTCGTCGACACGCACACTCGTAAATTAGCCTTGAACCCTTGAAATAGATATCAGCAGCAGCATGGCGATCGATTGTCCTTTCCCAATCTGCGGGCGCGGCAGGAAACGTTTCAATTACTTTAAACACCACCGTCGCGACTCGACTCGAGTGCTCAAAGATTTATCCCTCACGCAAAGCTTTAATTAATTATTACTCCTCGACATGACGTGCAATTTTGCATGCTGGCGATGCCAGTCAATTCCTTTCCGGTGACGGGGTGCACGCAATAAATTTCAAGCCAACCAACAGATAAGTAAGTGTCGCGAATGGAGAAAAAAGGGTGCACACAGCAAGTGAAGTGATCCGGGTACGAGCGGATAGAGTATTTGTCGGTGACGATGTGTCGAAGACAGTTTATCAACCACCCTGCAATGTCAACGTCTTCGCATTCATCGTCTATGCTTGCACCCTTAACTCACTCGTCCTCATGCTCAAGTACGCGCTTCAACCTACTCCTGCCGCGTGCCCAGTCGCCCCCCAACAGCGCTGCGAATTGCAGATTTCGACTTAATTGCATGTCTTGTTAGTTACGATGCGTGCGGGGTAGTTTACGCGAAATTATCACATCGTATTCGGAAAGATATTGCAAGTTGCTGGCAAGTTGTAAGACGGCGGCTGCGGCGCCGATTAAGCTGCAGAATTATCTAAAGCGGAGAAGTTTAGCATGCAATATAGAAGAGGCGACGAGGGTGGCAGCCCCACATGTGCTGGCAAAGTAAGGATAATGCAGTATCCTATAAAATCCCGATAAAAATATCTCGTCTGCTCGTATAAGTTTGATAAAATTATTATCATTCCAGTTTATCGTCCGATTGTGAATGCTGACCCTATATCGCAGAGGTTTCCAAAATGGGTGGCAGATTTAAGTTCAAGGGGAGGCGGCAGTACATACAATATTATAGTTATAGTAATTGGCGCCCTTCAAATGGGTATTAGAGGAAAATTGACAAAAATTGACAGCGGAAAAGTACAGGGAATACCCCTGTTGTGTGGTTGTATAGGGCTTGGAGACCACTGCTCTATCAACACCTGGCCACGAATAAATCCCAATGCGCACTTGAATTGCAGGCGCAAACAGATACTTGGAAGGCGGTGGCAGCTTTCTCCATTAAATTCTATGACTAAGGGTTAGGTTACAAGGCAATGGAGCAAGCAGGGTATCTAAAAAGAGATGATCCTGAACGCTGCACTTTTTCACTCTCACTATGCTGATAGGTACTAAGTACTTATAATCTAATCGCACTCATCCAGATGTTCCTATCTGCTACAGTTTGCACTTTGAACCAACGGATTTTTGTGTTCTAGTCTATTAATCGCAATGGTCAAAGTTGAACGTGAGGACTAGAGGGAGTAATACGTGTAATGCCAATGTTTGCAGTAATTCCATGACTAACATTGGAATCCATATCCGATGGTTAGTCCCATCCTTCGTAGATTTACAAGAAAATGTTTGGTACTTAAATCCTACTATTTAGGCCCTGTATGACCTCTTAGGCACGGAAGAGAAGATATGTTTGGGAATTGTGGTTGAATAGGGAATTGTAGAGAAGCATACTGCGACCACATCTGCTGTAAAAGCTAAGAGTAACCCTGAGCCAAGGATTGAACCCAAGGCAAAGATTCTTTTGCATATTTGTACAACCTCATGCCACCTTTTAGCATTTTAGCTGAAACCTCATCAGCACTACAAAATCCTCTTCAGAAAGTAATCTAATTAGTAGTTGGCTATTGATTTTCTTGGTTTGATTGTAATGTAGATTACATGGAAGTTAGCTAAATAATTATTTATCAATAATTTCACTGCGAACCTCACATTACTGATGCCCACTTCATCCCTCTCCTCCCCTTACCGTGAAGTCGTGTTTCCGTTTAATTAAAGAGGAAATCGGTGAATTGATGAACAGTGAAGCAGACATTCCAACTGCCATATTAAGAGTTTGGCAAGTTTCATTGTTTCCGTGACAATGCACGTGGAAAAATATTCGCCGTGTAATATTATTTGGCGGCGGTGCGAGACGAAACTTAGTGTGGGCTTATTGCATTAATGTCATATACGTCCTCGAGGCATAGGGGTGGCAGAAGCGGCGGCGGAGGCGGCGGCAACGATTTCGAAATGGAATAAGAGAAAAGTTTTACATGCGGACGGGGTGCAACTTGGGGCGCCACGGCCGACGAGCATGCTGCACTTTGCACGGCGGGGGGCGGTATTGAGTTAAGTTGCGAAAACGCATTCCAAGTGCGATTCCTCTCGTCACTGAGGATGGTGAGCTCCATCATCATCCTTTCGAGTATCCGGTGAAACTCTTCTTTCGTTTCTTCACGCTTGGCGAAGTTGTTTTTCAACTTTGACCCTCGCTCTCCCCGTCGTCCGAATCGTCCATGCCTTGAGCGCAAAAGTCCATGTTTCGCTAAAATGTTTAAGAGCCATATAATATGCCAGATATATTTGCTCATCGTCCATTCATCATTTTATTGCTGCTTGTCGAAAACGGTCTTCAGCTATATTTGTAAAACTGGTCCCTGGTTTGTCGTCTTTCGTCAATGTTGACTTTATGACGAAAGTCATCTGGCATAAGTTGCGACCCTGACTGATATGCCTGGCGACAAATCGACAGCAAATCACAATAAAATATAAGTTTATCGATGGAAGTTAGAAGAGATGCAAATGGCGCCTCCGGGAGGACGTAGGGTGGTGGTGCAAACGACTTTAAAGACCTCGTAAAAGCGCACACTTTGTTGCACGATAAATCGGAGAGATAAGCGCACTTCCTTCGCTACCATTCGTGCCGTTAGCTGCTATCAGTTAACAAAAACTCGCTCCTCCATATCGTGAATACACCTGAAGATGTCCGCCGCGAAAACAGATCGCAAGTCAGAGGTCACCTGATGAGACCAAAGGAGACGAACGACTAAGCTTTAATTACATTTCTTTCCCAAAGTAAATTCACATGATTAAAAAACTGATTTTATTCATCGTCTGTTAGGTTGGGTTATTTCTGACTTTAGTCCAGTCTGAAGAAATTGGCATTTATACGATTCTGTATTTTTGCAGTGATCCCAGAATCGATACAGATCATCGATGCGAAGGGTATGCCGATGGGCAACGCGTCCATGCTGGGTCCGTACAACGAGGGCACGAATATCGAACTTGTTTGCCAGGCGAACGCTGGCCGACCCATCCCCAAAGTCGGATGGTTCAATGGGACGAAAGCGCTCAAAGGTATGTTGGATAAGCATGTGGTAACTGAAAATTGCACTAAACATTAAGAGGCATCTTTCGACCCAGCCGAAGTCAGCAGAAAAAAATCGCATTACATGTTAAGAAGCATTCGCAGGGCGAACGGATAATGCGCTATCTTAATGTTGATAGCATTCGCGTTCTGCATGGCAAGCGATTAAGGAACGAGGGCATTTGTCTTGAGGGTGGGTGACTGCCGCAGCCGGAAGCGTCGACTTGAATAAATCGAAACACTCACGAATTGCGGAATTCGACAGCGGCTGCGACTCTGGTGGACGTGATTCTCTCACATAATGACTTTCTTATTCCTCAAGTGTCAAGGAAGACATTAGCTTGTATCGCAGCATTAACGCAGATCGCGACCTCAGCGAGTCTTCCATTTCTTGCAATTGGGCCACTTCGGACGGGCGAAAGTTTTTGCGCGAGCATCCAGAACTAATTAGAAAATTAATAAAAGGCCAAGCGTTCGTTTGCTTTGCAAGCAGATTGCAGTCGAGACGGCGGCAATCTTCGTTTGCATCCATTCTGTCCTCCGGGAGGCGGCGCGGCAAATGTCCAAAGGCGTCGACGCCTTAATGAACGTAAATTTGACACGTCCCGTGTTTTAATCACGAGTGAAGAATGGCGCAGGTTATCCCAGGATTAAGGACGCCGACTCGCCCGCTTTTATGGAGTGCCGGACGCGGCTGCTGCACATTTTCGTCCTTCGTGCGCGGTTCCACATAATGCCGTTGTCGCTTCGCTCGTTTACCTAAAGAGTTATGACTTGATTAAAATTTTATATGAATGTTTTCACGCGTAAATTTTTCATGCTCTTCCTTCCTATCAAATCGTCTGCAATTCCTTCCTCACTACGACTAAGGACAATCGTTTCATCTTGACATGCGGCCGCATTTCTTCCCCTCTTCTGCTTGTTTAATGCTTCCGAACGCCGTTTGATAAGAAACCTAGAGTTGATGTTATCTGGCAAGGGTTTTTGGTCTGCCTGGGCATTTCTGGCTTCCACGCTGATTAGCAATAGCTGACATTTTTGCAGATCTATCTTAGATAATTGGGTTTCCTTCCTTTTAGGCATCTCCTGGTTTGTTTATCCTCTTTTCAGATCACGAATTCCTTGAGCTTAAGCGCACTCTATTCCTTTCAATTGACTAAATATACTTCGGAAAGCAGTCCAAGTAACGTAGAACATTAACTAATTAGTGAGGCAAGCGATCGACCAGCTAGAGTATCCTAGGGCTGGTCCCGATTGAGTTTCAAGTAGGTGCTTTATCTCAGAACGTGTTTCGCCTTCCAGTACAGTTGTTCCTTCCGAATCGAATTGCTTTCCTCAATGTGCTGTAGTAAATTGAACCCTTTTTAAATGGCGCTACTGTAAGCAGCAGATGCAAGGAGTTGATGGACCACGATCCAGTACAAAGACGGTACCACTACGTAATGTTATCACATGCACGGTTATATATCTGGCGCATTGTATGGTGTATCTGGAGAATGCTTTTGGCATGCGTCGCCAGGCGGGCATCCTCCACCTCTGCCGACCCCTGCATCCCCAATCGAGATCATCCGTAGGCGTTACGTTAACTATAAATTCTCGTAATACGTACAAGATTAAACCACAAATCGCTGTTGTCTTACGCCTAATTCATATCTATCGATCTGGGGAACGGCCCTATGGCATTACCAAGGATAGGCAACCGCTTTGTCCTTGCACATGGATCTGCTTTTCGTTGATTTTGGCTGCTCGTCTTCTAGAACCAATTAAATGGTTACAGACTTCTGGGTTCCGTATTGTTGAGGTAGTCGTGTTTGACGTTATTTATGTAACGCTGTTGCGTTCGTAGGTAAAGAACATGAGCAGGATAACGTTGCTGGAGCCGCCGCCATCACCCTTTACAATACGGCCCTTCGTACCAAATAATCTCATATCCTTATCATTGCATTGCCAGAACTTGACTGTGAACATATCTGTACGTCATAGTATCGCAGGGTGTTTTGTGCACACTCGAATTGTCCTTTATTTCGTTCTCGCTCAATTATGCAAGAAGTCGGTAGAGATTCCAATTCTCTCCATTCGCTGCATTTCTGGAATAGTGGACGGAGACATTTACTTTGGAGAATTCATGCCCATATCTAATTTTCCGAATGCGGAACTTCGTAACCAGCAGAAGTGGTCAATTTAGAATGCCTTTGTCCTATTATATCTATCAGTACCGTTTTCAAAACAGGTCTTAATAGAAATATTTCATTGTAAAGCAATTTCATGAAATGGCAAGCAGCGATAAATTATGGAATAAACTAAGATTAATTAAGCTTTGGTCTCCTCCCAGACTGCGAGGTAATTCCTCGGCCAGTGTTAGAAATGGGATGTCAGGTGATTTCGCTAGGATTTTATGCTCGTTTTCCACGTTTAGGTCGTATGACTTTCGAGGATGCAATTTGCAACCGGCCATAAAGCTGGCTCACTTATTCCTATTTCCATTTTATTTACTTCCGGGTTTACGACGTAGGGATCATTTGCAGCAAATAAATAAACAAGAGAGTTACCACCTCGGTGGCTATGTGATTAAGATACAGATCCCCGATCCTTGCGCCAGTCCTAAGAATAGACCAGCAAGCTCATAGAAACCTGCTAGAAACTGAAATAGCGGAAGCAGGGCAGTATTACGTATGGAATAAGACATTATTGTTCATACGGAAGTGATGAAGCCATGGGAAAGCGGATAAATTGAAGTCAAAGTGCATATGTTGTTGTGTTTGTTGTTACGCTCCGTTTTTATCTTTATTTTTCTTTTCCACTCCACTTATCTGTAATTCGCTTCCGTTGTATGCCTGAACGTTTATAGTTCAGCTTCTGCTCGCATTTTTCACTGAAATGCAATGCACATGCAAACAAAGGCATATCCTGTCTAACTAACAAACTGCAAACTTACTTTCTTGCTGCGAGAAGGTACACAGAGCATGAGCTAAGACGTAGTACCCGAAAGGACAAGTTTATCTTTGAGTTTAGATTGTAAATGCATCTGTAGCTAATATCCAAATATAAATATCACTACTCGGGGTCTTAATGGGATGTCTCAACCAAAACAGATTTCGCCTCTTTCTGTGTCTACTTTTCGACTCGGTGGGCTCTATAGAACAAAGTTTAATTCGTTTCTAAGGATGGTCAAACTGTTTGCAATCAATTTACAATCCAAGGAGGCTGCGAATACATCTGAACCATATCACGGTATGATGAGCATTTAGATTATTATCCGGATGGCCTGTTTTAGCATGTGCTGGAAGACCGGACCATTGGATCCGTTTGCTATCTCCTTACGCTTCAATTATCCCACTTATTAGGCTATTCCGGCCGATTAAATGCGTACCACT
The DNA here is from genome assembly GCA_025447835.1 of Labidoglobus nevermanni. NCBI lineage: Eukaryota > Metazoa > Arthropoda > Insecta > Coleoptera > Staphylinidae > Labidoglobus > Labidoglobus nevermanni. The sequence continues at coordinate 21,328 of JAOEHK010012095.1, read as the reverse complement.
TTAAGAACGAACTCAAACCTTTCGACTTCGACTCTCCACTTCGACTTTAGCACGCCAATTTCCGCTTTCCACACGCCGTTTATCCGACGACTTTATTTCCGTTTGATTGCGTCTCGTCCGAGAAATGTATGACCTACTTCACTTATTATAGTATCCTCGTATTACCTCTTAGCGCATACTTCTGTGGCGTCATTGGCCCGCTCACCAACCACTTATTTCCATATCGCCAGGGGTTAGGGGTATACAGGATTTCGTAGCTAAAGGAATGTTTCTTTGGCGCTGTTCCATCACGAGCAAATTGAAACAATTCGGGATTCTAGTTTGTAGTCCATAATGAAGGTGCGTGAATAAAAATCCAATTTAGGAAAAGTTCAATTAGCCTAACCTTACCTTACTTACCATTTGCTTCAATTCATCAGCGCCTGCATATAACGGAAGTGTCGCTAACACGAGACCACTTTCATAGACGGGTTGTTTAATAAAGCGTATGCATACGAAATGACCTCTACGAAATGATACCACGAGAGTAATAAATATGCCCCTTCGGTTATAAGCCCCGTATAACTCTTCTCTGGAAGAGACCTTCTTGGGAATTTTGTGATAGTGGCAGGTATTGTTTAAACATGCGACTAGATGCCAAGCACGTCCACAAGCACTATTTTTTCATTCGTCTTCGATTTAGTAATCCATTCGGTTTTTATCGGCCAATTTCGAGTGTCCAATATCTTCGGCATGGTGGCCGAAGTGGGCTATATGCTGAGAGCCCGAGGACGACACGGGGCAAGCCGCATCCTCGCCGCTCGATTCCAGTATTCATCAGCCGCCTTTATCGCGCTTTTTATTGTTATCGTCCCTGAACGCATCCCTGCTCGTACTCGTTGATTACATCGCCGCGCACCACGACTACAGATCAGAAACTTGCCGTCTCCTTTCAGATGCGCGATGCTTCCTCATTCATCGTCTTGATCCGTCTCGATGAGAAACGGAGTGGAGTGTGGTGCAGGTTTCATTATGCCAGAACCACGTCCCATTACAAATAGCTAGAGACCTGCCTCGTAGGCAAATTCACGTGATTTCCTCTTTTATACCATACCTTTTTCATCCTCTTCATTAGTGTGAAGGAATATAGAAATCGCGAATCATTTTAGAGGTGCTCACCGCTGAATGATTTTCCAGATCCCGCCTGAAACCGTTTTCCCGTCGAACCGTTACACATCGCGTTGTTCCTTGTTTTAATGGATAGTCGGTTGGTTGAAAGGCGAACAAGGCAAACACGCGGCAGCATTCCACAAAAGAAAGAAATACTTTTCTAGCTCTGCGTTGTAATTCGTCGGCGGCGACAAGTCCCAGACGGAAGTGACGCAACTGAGGCAGCAAAGAAATTCTTTACGTTTACGGTTCACTTCTGCGCCCGTTCATTCGCCACTGCTTCCGATATGGCCGAGGTGGTAAATTGATTTCTTCAACTTCAGCTGACGTGCGCTCCTTGAATGCCGCTATTACGCAGGGAAACAATGAACGGCGCAAAAATTTCCACATTATGGACCATTTTCTCTTCTCCTTTCTCGCACGCAGAATGGGATGTTAGGCATACGCTACAAGCCAACGTCGGAAATGGAAAAATGTGTGGGTGGCGGAACGTACTCTGCTTTTCCGGCGACGTTCCTGCCTGCCAAATATAATGAAACTGCACCCAGGGCTACGCGAGCCGAAACTAATCAAATCTGTTTTTGCTCTTCGAAGGCCGTCCGCGCTGCTCCGGGGTGGCAGCAGAATAACGCGCTGGGTATTGTGAATGTGCCAGTTTGTGCAGAATGGTTGTTAGCTTATTTCGTTGACTGCATTCGTGCCTCATATCGCGACGCCGCTTCATGACATCCAACGGGGTGTGTGTACTGCGAAGCCACCCCAGCCACCCCCGCGCTGACAGCCACCGATCACAATGTTTTTACAAGAAATACGCGGAGACAGTAGCATTGCACAATAGCGTTTTTCTGGACATGTGTGTGATTTGATATGAGATATTAAACGACTTGTATAACATGGACATCACAGTTTCCGATTTTCTATGTTCATTCCTTTTCTATTGCGAATAACTTACTTTCTATACTATTAAACTGGCAGTTGCCACCCGTTTACCAACTTTCTGGCAATTTAAGGGTTTAAGAAGCAATTCTGTTGAGCTACTCAACCCACCCAACTGTGCAGGCTAAGGAAGGAGTCGTGCAAGAGATTCTAATACGCGAACTGACCCATTTTTCGCTGGCTACTCGATGGTGAATGGCAACGGGGATCGAACCTGAGACACCGGCCCAGAAAGCAACTAAGTCAGCACTCAGCTACCGAGTGGTTGGAGGGCTGAGAGTTTAAGCTCTGTCAGAAAAGCATTGTGGAATCGAAACGGCCTTAATTGAACAAAACTAAACCCAACAAAACCCAACTTAAAGTCGAGCTTAGTGCCAAGATCATTCCAAAGACAGGGTCACGTCAAGGTCACGCCATGGTCAATTCAAGGTTACGTCAAGGTTAGTCAAAGTCATCTCAAGGTCATGTCAAGGTCACTCCAAGGTTCTTTATAGGCCTGCATTACAGCTAAGTGGATCGAGTAGCTCAAGAGCAGTACTTTTTTCTTTTATATTTCCTTTTTTGGCTGTTACCCCTGAACTCCCTTTCGGACCATAATATTTTTCTAACATTTCTTCCATTTCAAATTGGTCAAATATGTGGTTGTGGAATTAGCAAAGTTTGGTAAAATTGAGACGCATAAGTACATCAACATCAATCGATAACAATAGTTTGGAAAAGCTTGTGATTTCCGGAAGCAGACAGGTTAATTAATTAGGCAGCTTAATGAAGTTGTTTTCGGCATGAACACACGCAATGATCTCTGGGATGGTGCACATTGCGTCGACTAATGATCACCATCCTGGCCGCCATCATCTCTGCTTAGCGTGTCCACTCTGGAAAGCGTGTATTCAAGCATTTCCTAAAGGATCACACTGGTGCGAGCGCGAAGAAAGGACTTAATGCCCACTGGCTTATTCTCGTCGTTTCATGACTAACGAGGTCGTTGCGTTTTCCAGCTTTCCGGCTACTTACGATTCACTTAACCATTTAACTCGAGAACCGAGAGCCGTTGCGGTGCTTTATTCCTCGCAGAAATGGAAGAGCGAGGCAGGCACTCAGTGAAGGGTTACAGAATCAATCACATCTGGGCCTGATTACTTTCGGATAATTATCGAATAAGAAATATAGGAAGGCATCGCAGCTACAACTCGTTTCATTGTTTCTGTGAGTTATTGTTCGCAACAGTGCTTGTTTCAATCAGGATAACTGCTTACTGGCAGTTGAATGGGCGCATTGTGGCAGAGTTGAAGCTCTCGTGCAAGTCGGAAGTACTTGTGACATTTATCAATCTTTGTAATTAAATAACTTCATAACAAGCGCTTTTCTCTCTACGGCGCAACTTGCCACTAGTTTCCGCTCGCATCTTCGGCCTCAGACTCGATGCTCTGTGAAAGAACTCATTTAAACGCAGGAGCATGGCCATTGCGGATGCGTCTGCAGCGGAAACCTGAATCGCAATTCCAATTCCTGCGCTCAAAATGCATGGCCATGTATTCCATAAGTTGATAACAAAGCAAACTTTTCAAATAAATAAACTTTATTAATTTCCAGAGTAAGCGCATCATTTACTTTCCCAACTTGCTGATATTTCATTTCTCATTCGTCATCCTACAGCTTCATACTTTCGTGTACTACTTTATGCCTTTTTTGTGATGAATATTCAGGACGTATTCATCATTATCATCGTCATCAGCCACATCAACCGGGTGGATGATAAATAACGCATGCACTTCCGAGGCGCGTTTCCTCCGAAATAAGTCATGCTCAGGCATCTGGATCGTGGCAGATCATATATCGATATCGGTGACGTGCAGCTCGTCAATTTCAATTCGTTTTCTCGTCGTCTTTGGTGCGCCGTCACGCACAAAGTGGAATTTAATACCAACAATAACATTAGTTGGAAATTGTTCTGACATTCCAGCGTCATTCCTCAGCGGTCGGAAGCAATTTCGTGGCCCCGATCGGCACATGCAGATCTCGCGAATTGCAGTGATATTAAATGGAGCGCTTTTCGCTTTTAATGAATTGCGAACGCCGACTAGCAGAGCAGTTAATACCGCAAAACCAATCAATTAATTAGAGTGCCACTTGCTGTTGCATTCGTATTTGACGCTTTCCATTCATCCACTGCGAATGCGCTTTGTTGTTCTTCAATCGTTGCTTTGAGAAGTATTGGAAAATTATGTGCTACAAGCAGCTGCACAGTTTACCGCAGAAACGCTGATTAAAAGGTGCAATTCATGGAAATTATACTCAATTTCCATCTACTTAGCAATCGCATTGGAAAACTTACGGTGTATATTTCATGTTTTAACAGTGGATATTTCCCTTTTCTACTGGATTTCATTTTATTGCACCCATTGTCTTCGTACTTTAATAGTGTTTATTTATTGGCTATATAACAAGAAACATTATTGCTTTTGTGGTTTGGGTCTTCACATCTATAAAATAAAGACAATAATAAAAGAAGCGATTTTTTGTTTTATGATTATATTTATGGTTTTACTGTTCCTTTTACTCTTTCCTATAGTTGGCGCCTTTAAAATTCCGCTAAAATTAGATTTGTCAAGGAAGTAAATATCTACAATTGAAAATTAACGTCTTCATTGCTAATTATTCGGATTCGGTAGCTTGGACTATATATCATATCTATGTTATATACTATTTAGTAAATAGTAAATATAGCATATGGTATATAGTACATGTCGTATATATAATATGTATCGTATATAAAGTATATAGCATATGATGTGTATGAAATATCGCATATTTAGTATATAGTGTGTATCGTATATATAGCATATAGTATATTGTATATGGTATATATCGTATATATAGTATATATAGGATATGGTATAAATGGTATATATATAGTATATACAGTATATAGAGAAAGAGAAAAGCTTGATTGTCTTATGGTGGCAATTATCATGATGAAGCCAGGTTACTGATATAAAAAGAACTCGAATTCTTGTCCATTGTCCAGAGTTCTGCACAATCAAAGTGCATTAGGTAGCCTCCTGAGGTCCATAGGAAAGTTAGGCATGCTAAGCGCAGTTGTCGTCATGTTCGCCAAGAAACGTTCACGTAAACTTCGTTAATGTCAATGCATAAATCTCGAGTGACCGGTATAAAGTTTGCCAAGACACGTCGTCCACGTCCTGGGAGCAAGTAGCGCTCCATTTCGGGCATTTGTCGTTACAATGTATGCTTACGTATTCAATTCAATAGCGAGACGGTGAGTGTATGTTCTAAGGATACCGCCCATCCTCAATTTCCTCTCCGACATGCACTGTTCGCCATATCCGATGCTCATTCCGACGCAAGCTGGCTGAGTGCATTCGTCTATTGGCTCGAATGAGCTTTTTCCCATTAGCTGCGACGATCTCTTTCTATTGCCTTTCCTAATCTGTAGATTTTCATTTATTGAAATTGCTATCCTAGCCGAGCTATGCCTCTGAGATTCTGATTAACAATCAAGTCATTAAGTGAGGAAAAACTAATTCCGAAGACATTAATCTCCCGTAGCCGCCGATTTTCCAGGAAGATTCCTCGCAAATCCGCTTTACTGAGAGAACAAAAAAGGTTGAGGTGCGTGGAGTCTGCTGGAATCGGATTCGCTAGAATTTCAGTAAGATGAGACCATACTTCGTCCAAAAGTATGGCCGGATAAAGTGTATTGTGTCTATTTGATTTCGAATTCCTCAACCTACCTACCTTTTCTGCCTTGACTCTCACAAACTTGAACGATAAGCAAACTACAAAGCGGAAACACTTTTATATACAAAGTATGAGTTTTACTAATTCTGGAGTCATCATCTCCATTGTGTTGTCGATTTAATTGATGTAGAGGACATTTTTGATTAATGGTCCCTTTTACTGATGACCCTCACCGTCCTTTTTCTCGTGTTCCAGCAACGTATTCGACGCACGATAGTGGAGATGGTCTTGGTAGCGGCACATCCAAGCTGCAATTCACGTTGTCCCGGGGCGACTTGGGTGCCAAATTTGAATGCCGAGTGGAGAGTGCCGCCATGGACGAACCGATCGTCGTTTGGATGACGGCGGACGTAAATGGTGAGTGAGCATCTTCGCATGCTAAATCCACCGGGTTTACCAGCGTCCGGACGACGGCATCCCCTGCGGTATCGGTCGTCGAAAAACGCGTGAATGAGAAATTACGCCCGAATGCAAATGGTGGCTTCCAGTCTCCGTGACGCGAATATTGTTCAAAACAATCGACGATAATTCTTCGTATTCTTTCCCCTACGCTGGCCTTTTAAAGTCCGTCCATCAATCTGAGGAATCTTCCCTTCAGAAAGGCGTATCGAAGACACCCCGACTTAAAGCTGGGTCCTCCAACAGGACGATGTTGCCATCCCTTCGTTCAGCGATGCGCGATTTGCATTCATTTGTCAACTTCCTTTCGGTGCTGTCTTTGTGTTTCCACTCACTTACAAATAAGAAATGGCCGGGATATTCAAAGTCACAAAGAGCGCGTAATTAGTATGAAAACCTCTGAGGTCCTAGAATTTCCAATGCAGAAATGAAGCAATTCCGCGTTCCATTCCATTTCAGATACCGTTAAGTACGTAATAATTTCAATTTTATGTGCGATTCGAAATCACTTCTAAATGCAATTGACGGTGTATCGAAATTATACCGAAAATCGTAAAATTATGGCAACTTCACCATAAATATACGCACGCAGTTAGTGCCTATAAAACGATGACTGTTTTATAAATGAACACATAAATCACCGATTCATGTAGCACTGATATTTCGCTTGGCAAATTGTTTGAATAATTTCAAAGTTGGAGAACCCATTTTGGCATCGATTGCGCGTCCATTGTTAGGTCGGCAGTGCTAGACGACTAATATTGATTAAAACAGGAAGCATCTCGAGAATATTGACCTCAATCAGCAATTGTCTGAAGACGTGTGACTTGTGTTCGTATATAGTGAAACCCACCGGCATTGAGCTGAGCGGCATCACCGGCCACGTGGTGCAGGGTTCGAACGTGATGCTCATCTGCGACGTGTTCGGAGCACGCCCCGCCGCACAAGTCAAGTGGTTCAACAATTCGGAACCCATCACCGATGATAAGTTCATCCATACTGAGCCCCAGAAGATGGTACGTGCCCTTTAAGTAAATGTATTGAGGAGTTCAGGTGAACCTGTAAAGTGCATGGCATTGTGCATGGTGTATAATGGTCCTGTTCCTCTGAAACTTTCAACTATCAGATTCTATAAAAAATTTGCTGTTTTGTGACGTCAGCGATGGTGCGATCGCAATTCGATGATGACGCGACCACAGTTTTTGCAATGTTTCTCAGGAACTACAGGTTGTATCGCGATGATTCAAAGTGCATTTTGTGGGGAGTTTAATTGCGCATCTAACCATACAAGGTTCATCTCTGAATTGCTGTTAGTTCCTGCAAAAAATGAGGAAATGTGTTGATCGTTTTTATGGCTTTTCTCAGGACCTACGACTGTTTGTTCCAATTTACCTTTTCAAATCTGTTGCTTGGTTCTTCTGCCACCATTTGGACGTACTGACACATATTCATTGTCCTTTCTAGAAATCTACCAAAGAAAACCAGAATATAAGCTCCAACTTTCTCTTTGTCCCGACACGTTTTCCAAATTTGTTGTAAGCCAAGTCGTAGCCTACTCTGTAAATGCACATTCAGGGGCATAAATTCAGTCTGTATACGTAGTGCTAAATATTCGCCGTCGTTGGTGGCATGCCCCGCACCCCAACGTTCGTCGGCCTCGTTTTCCTCCCCGGTCGGCGCAACTGATACCATAATTTAGATTTATTGACGCAATTTGTGTGTAGCGTTGGCAAATTTATATGTGGAGGCTGCGACGAAATTATGTCGCCTTGACCTCTTTTGCTTGCGAGCCAATTGCGCCAAAGTAAACCGAACTGCTCGTAATCATTCTCGGTGGTTGATTCATTAACGAACCGTTCCCTGTCTGTGCTGCCCATTTTGGAATGCAGCCATTAGTGGCGAAAATCATACAGAACGTAAGTATGCACGAAACGATTTCCAGTGTGCCAATTACGCCTTTGTAGAATATGCTTTATTGCGGCCCCATTCTTGTGGTCCACTTGATTCAGTCTTGATTCCTTGGGAACCGAGCCGCCTTCGTAATTACAGTTTAAGCGCAGTTAATAAGATGTGTAGTTGAGGCACACCACTTCCGCTCACTCGGAACTAATAAATTTTCTCACGATTCTGCCCCAGCCACGTTCGGTTCCTCCTTTTCGCTGCTTTCACGTCACTTTCAAGTAATCCATGGCGGGTGAGAAGGCTGCAGGGACACTGAGCGAATTATGCACCCTGTCTCGATCTATCCGAAATTCATCTATAGCGAATTTGATGTTTCCGCAGCAAGAAAACTTATGCTTTCCCTCTCTACCAGTATGAAATCGTTTTTCTAGTATTAGATACAAGTATTAGATACAAGTATTAGATACCACGCCAAGAAATTATCGGACCTATGAACCAAATCATTCATCCATCCATTTGCACTCTTCTTCGTAGGTAGTCAAGCTCTGCTCAGAAATGGACCAAGTCTGAGAACAACCAGCATAAGGAAGAATTTACCAACTAAATTTCACCCCTGTGATTTCAGATCCCAGATCTTCTTCCCAAACCGAATTCGCTATGCCGCCAAACTCCCCCTTTTTCCCCTGGACTTAGCAATGACCTTGTTAAATTTGTATCCTTTTGAATTCCGACGCAGTGTCTATTAATTGCTTGTTCTTTGTGGCTTTGACGTCGCCGGGGCTTTCAGCGGGATGGAACGTTCACGACGAAGAGCAGCTTCATATTCCAGGCGAGCCGATTCGAGAACACCAACGTGTTCCATTGCCGCGCTGATAACGCCGTGATGCGTGATCAAAAGCTCCTTCCCTTACACGAGGTCCTCGTCCTCGACGTATACTGTAAGAGCGCGACGTCCTGGTGCAATTAACGCTGCTTTTATTTCGTGCCCTTTCAATCTCGTAGACCCACCGGTGGTGAGCGTGTCGCCAATGAACATCACCTCGAACGAGACGGGTAACATCCTCCTACTCTGCTCATACAACTCGAATCCCATGCGCCTCTTTGGCGTCGTTTGGTAATTAGAGACTTATCGCTAATGAGATGTTCATCAGAGTTAACTCGGCGCTAATCGGATTATCCTTGTGGCGTTCGTTAACAGGACGAAAAACGGGCAGAATTTGACGGTGGACAATAGCACCAAGTACGAAGGCGGCACAGTGAGGAACCCGCCTCTGGTGATCAAGAACGTCTCGCGGGAGGACATGGGCGAGTACACGTGCACGCTCAAGAACGAAGTCGGCTCGCAGGAGTCGGACGAATCGATTTACCTCAATGTAGAATGTAAGCTGAACGCCATGGATGGAAATTCCAATGTTTCGATGGATTTCCTCGCTCCCTTGCAGATACGCCAAGTGTCGAAGTGATAATGGATCCCCAAGCGCCCGTGAGGGTGAAGGATCAGGCGAATGTGACGCTGGTGTGTACGGTGACGGCCGGCAATCCGTCGGCTCTCTTGAAAGTGAGATGGTATCTAGGGGGCGAGCTGCTGAAGGAGCTGCCCGACTGCGACGACACGTATGGCGATGCAGGGGAGGGTAGCGGTGGCGGCGGTGGCCAATTCTGCGAGGTCGATCCGAGTTTAATCAGTTTGGAGAATGTGGTCGAAGGCATGGCGGGCAACTACACGTGCCAGGGCATGAACAGGGCCGGCTGGGGTCCCACTTCCGATCCGGCCGAGCTGATCGTCTACTTCCCGCCGTCGGCTGCCCGCCTGCACTTCACCCCGTCGAAGGTCATCAAGACAGCATCCGTGACGCTCGAGTGCAGTGTGGACCGACACGGGCGGCCCGAGAACATCATCTACCTGTGGTACCGCGGCACCTACCAGATGCCCGACATCACCACCTCCAACTGGACCATTACGCCAGTGCTGCTCGAGACCAAAAGTAACTTTACCTGTATCGCGAGCAACGAGGGTGGTTTGAGCGAGCCAGCAAGCCGCTTCATCAACGTGGACGCCCCTCCGGCGTTCATCCGCACTCTGCCCCCGTACCAGGGTGTTCTGATGTCATCGCGCAACATCTCGCTAACATGTCGCGTCGAATGCTCGCCGATGTGCTCGCTGACGTGGTACAAGGACGGACACCTCCTCAACGCTGACGACAACCCCCTGTACTATGTGCGCTCGCACAACGTGCCCCCCGACGTTCGCAAGAACGACTTTGAATCGATCGAGTCGACATTAGTATGCAGATGCGGCATTCCTTGAGCTGTAGACTTACACTTGTTTGTTGCTTCTATGTCCCTTCCTCAGATCTGGAATATGAGCGCATGGCCAGGTCACATGCTGGACCGGACGGCACCAAACTCCAACTACACGTGCCAGAGTTCCAGCAACGGCATTGGACCAGGAGTCAACTCCACTATCGAGATCGCCGTCGACTGTAAGTGACTGTAAAGTAAAGACGAGCGGTTCTAAACACCCCTGAAACAGATCCGCCCGAGAACTTGACCGTCTCGAGTCGGGTCGTCTCCGTCGTCGAGAACAACAAGCCGGAGAAGGTGATCTGTACCGGCAAGGGTCACCCTGCGCTCAGTTATCTCTGGCGGCGCGAAGGCGTCCCGGAACCCTTATCCAAGAGCCACATTCTGAATCTGGGCGCGGTGCCGCGTTCGGCATCCGGAAAGTACATCTGCGAGGCGTGGAATCGGCACGGCAATGAGACGACGAACGCTTACCTGAATGTGCAATGTGAGTGGCATTCTCGTGTTCGCGCACCTCTCACCATCGGTCCCTATCCGGGTCTTCCAGATGCGCCCAGTTGTGTCATCGACACCGTCGAGTTCGAGGGCGGCATGGCGCTCGAATGCACCGCGCATGCCAATCCGCAGGAGGTGAGCTTCGCGTGGAGGATCAAGGACGACAACGAGACGGTGGAAGGTGGATCGCTGGCCCAGAACGGCCTAAAGGGATATCTGAAATTGGATTCGAGCGTCGACTCCTTTCGCACGTATCAGTGCTTCGTGAATAACTCAGTAGGGATTAGTGCGGCGTGCGAACGCGACGTCACCGGTAAGTGGAAGGCGCCCACCCTCTGACCCATTCGCCATTTCCAGGCGCCCGCCCCTCGCGGCAAAGAAACACGTTCGTTTTTGCGTCCGAAGCGATGCTTTAAGATTTCCTGTGTTTCCATGTAGCGTACCAGGAGCAAAGTAGTCAGATTGGAAGTCCAGGTAAAAGCAAACAAGCCGACCTCCATTTACATACAGTCAAAGGTGCACCTTTTCTCAGTCTCTATCTATCTCTATCTCTCTCGCTCTCTCTATACCTCATACTATTCTCCCGGGTTTCCGTCCTCGCCTGCCGCGTGCGCGGTCCAAGGATATCCGCTGGGACTGGGCTTCGGTTGGCCCCGCTGGGACTGGGCTTCGGTTGGCCATACATGATTTTCGAACTTGTTGCACCCTGCTCGCTTGCCCTTTGCCTTGCCCTTCGATTCTCAAGCGACGCTGTGTTGCAGGCGTCGTTCCCTGGTGGAAGCAGTTCACCAACGACAACATTTGGCTGATTGTGGGCATCATCGTCTTCCTCATCCTCTTCGTCCTCGTCATTTGCATCATCATCTGCATTGTGTGCAAGCGGAAGCGGGCCAGCAACAAATGTAAGCGTTCGTGCACTAACATTGTTTTAGCCGCCTTTTATTCGCTCTCTGTTTAATCCTTTAGACACTAATGCAGTCGAAATGGAGGAGCGCGAAAAGTAAGTTGATCCTGGTGTCTCTTCCGGATGATTCGTAGGAAATGCATTCGCATTCGCATTCATTTCGCACAATGCAAATATTTTTGCACTGCTATCCCACTCACCTCTACACTTCCGGTCTCTAGGGCACTGCTCTCCATTGCTTTTTATGTTTGCTTACCTTCATTCTTTAATCAATAGTTATGGCGAAAGGTAAGTTAGGGAAGTGTTTCTCACAATGTCCAAAGTGCACACCTTGCAAGTTTACCAAGAGGACTACCTTGATTTCGTGATACCCTGATCATTTCTCTATGCATTCTGTGCCTTCTTGCAGGGAGTGCACCCTGATAAATGCGTGTTAGTTTGATTTCAACTAACTCTAACACTGAAATAACTCCGTAGGTTCCTCTGCACACAAAGTCCTGACGTGCTAGGACTTCCTCTCGTGCCTTGCGGTAGAGTAACGCATTTGGGTCGACAAGGTAGTTGCAAACTAACAATCTAAGCATGCCTAGTACGGAGGTTGCGTGCGCCCCAATTACTTGCACGTTGCCCATCGAGTCTCCGCATGGCTCTTGTCCTCGCGTCCGTTACGTATTTCCCTTGGTGTGCTTATTGAGCAGACCTGATGGCCAATCGCCCGACACGTCCGGATCCAAGTGGCCGCTCAAGTCCGGCGTCTTGGTGCACGTTAACAAGATGCACCCTTTGGGGCAGTTGCGGCCGCTAGCTGGCAATCAATACAAGACAACATCGGTCCCTCTAAAGTCCGGTCATCGAGCGCCGTACGTAAGAAGTCGCAGTAAACTTTACGAGAGCGTGGCGAAGCTGAGGGAATGGCTCGGATTGCGAGATGATCAGGACGCGCTGCCATTCGGCGTTTATCGGGGATCAGGCGGAGGTAAGCTTTATGCATTTTCCAAGTGCATCTTGTCCACGTGCGCACAGCTAAACCCGACCAATCCGGCGAATTACTTGCGCTGCAGATTGGCCATTGTGTGTTTTACGGCCGGAAATTAATTCGCCGCCCATAATTTAGCGTGTGGCATTAGCAAGTGCATTTTCCGGATGGCGCATGTGGACGAGGCATTTGCTGGCCCTATATCAATCCTGTTTTATGGACAATGTGTGTATTTTCTTATCGTTTGCACTTGTTTTTGCTTTGTTTTCGCATGCGTTGATAGTCGTGACGTTTAAAAAGTTCAAAAACGCTCCGCGCAGTCCATTGCAGAAGGAAGTAGCTTCCGCATCCAGAAAACGCAAAAAGCCCAGCTTCGGTAAGTGCCTCTGGGCTTTTCTTGCTACTTCCTGGCAGTTGCGAACCAAATATTCGCGCCTCTTGGATGCGCACACTGATACTGAAGATGATGTTTAATTAACGCTCTCTGCTTCGTGTTGCAGCGCCGGACCCGTCCGCTATACCAGTTAAGAGAGAGCCGGGAGCTGCTCCGTCGGATGGAGGTCCCGCCGATCCCCTTACTGATCCCGACAATAGCTTCTACGAGAATCTGCCCTTCCACGGCATGCAAAATCCACCAACCAAGGTAAGTCCTGATTTCCTCCTTCAACCACCTGATTTTCCTCCTCGTTGGCCCCCTGCTGGTTTTCTTTTGACATTGGATTGTGTTTAGATTTTGTTTGGATTTTGTTTGGATTATTTTTACAGCCGGTGTTGGCCATTATGCAGGCCAATTCTGCGGCTGCTTCGCAATCGCCACAATCGCTTATCTCGACCAGCAACCCGCCATTGCGTGGCAATCAAACAAGGATCCAGCGCAATCAATCATTTCACGGCTTCCAAACGCATCCCCTGTTCGCTCCGCCGCTTGGCTCCTTCCCCAATTTACGCACCGCTGCCTGCTCGCATATGCAATTCTCCAATCCGAATCTGCACTTTACGCCCGCGATATTTTACAAATTGCCAGCGAATCTTAGGGTGAATGGTGGCGCAATGACAGTGGGTGCAATCCGCACGAATCCGCAAATAAATCCGCTGAATTACTGCAATCGCGTGCGCAGCTTCGCTTCATTTGGGGCTGCGAATCCGCAAACCTTTCGAATGTATCCTGAAGAAGTCGATGTCCGACGCACCGCTTCCGGTATCAACCTGTACGCAGATCCGGATGATGGCAAGCGCTTCAACTCGCTGGAAACAAAGAAGCATAAATGCTATTCGCCGACGTTCTACTCAATGCGGTGTAAGAAGCATGCGAAGAAGAGGCCCATTATCTATGCGATTTCGAAAAGTAGGGCAAACCTTCAATCAGGGAATGAGGACGCGTTGCAGAACTTGATACCGGATGCAAGTGTTAATGAGCAAGTTCCGGACGCGTTCGCGAAATTGTGCCCGAAACATCGCGGCGAAACCACCCCAAAAGAAACGCCTCGGGAGACACGTACCCTCGCCCCTAAAACTATTCCAATCAGGTCGAAGCGACATGAAACAACAATTGCCGCGAGCGAAGCTAATTCGGAGAGCATTGCCCAAACGAAATTACCCAAGATCAGCGACGTGACGCCGAAAATGCCAATGACCAAAGTTAGCTCCCCGGACACGGAAAGTCCGCGAGGTGCCCTCCAGCAGCAATTGCGCACCAAGCTGAAGGCCAGCCCGGCAAAGTCGGAGGACCTCACGATGACCAGTTGCACGCTGGTGAAGCGCGCTTTGAGCCAAACGTCTCTGAATCGGGGCAATGATGGGTCACTGATCAAACTTGATGGTAATATGAAAAGCAGCTGCGATTCGCTCAGCTCAACGACGGAGGTTGCGAAGAAGAAGTGTCGGTTCGAGGTTGACAGTGTCCCAGGACCAATTTCCTTCGATCCACCCTCTGCCTCACCTCCTCGTACGTCACCATCCTCCGGTACAATTAAGCAGATGCCGAAGTTGCCGTTGCTGGACGCGGAAAGCGAATGGGATGGCAGTAATCATGCAAATAGCAATAGCAGTAAGGTGTGTGTCGCTTTATTCTTGGTTCAGTTACGACTTGAGCGCGACCCTAACATTGATGGTGGATGAATGAATTCGAATGAGTTTCAGAACGCATTTTACACACTAACCACACCGCATCTTAAGCAACTAACGCCCAGCAGCCACCATCAGCAGTACTCGGCGACCATTCCGCATCCGAAGCACATGAAGCTGATTCCACGCTCGCTCTTCCACGACCAGCTCATCAGCAAGAGCAAGTCGTTCTCATCGAAGACGTCGAAGCAGAAGAAGCACTTTCAGATCCCGTTGCAGAAATGCCACAGCTTCAAGTTCCAGACGGCCGAATCGTACTTTCAGCCCATCAAGAACATCCACGAGGAGAACCTGATGCGCAACGGCTACATATCGGACCTGGGGCCCAACTACCCCGACAGCCATCACGCGTCTTCGCGCCACAAGCGCGAAAAGCATGCGAAGAAGGCGGCTAATGGTCCAGGGTTGCTGCTGACCCATCCTAGCGATTACGAGGAGAACGTGCAGTTCCAGGAGAACGTTCAGAACTCGGTGCAACTGCAGTATCCGCAGCCGGTCGTCACCAGCAATGCTGGATATAGGGGCGGATCGTTGCCGCGCCCCAACGGGGTCGTGTACGCCGATCTGGACATGCCACCCTCGAAGGCGACCACCAAGAGAATGAAAGACTTGAGCAGCTCGTCGAAGCCCAGGGAGGCGAAAGCCATCCCCGGTAAAGCAAAGACTGAATACGCGACGCTGCAATTCAATGATGTCGGCCAGGAGATCGACGTCTAACAATTAGTTTTCGCACTAACACGTCTCCCTGTTTGCGGACTAACTTGAGCAGGTTCGATCGGTTATGCTACCCCCGTTCCACCACCACTTTCCATTGGCAGCTCGGTAGCCTTTTCATGTTTTTACGACATTATATGAGGTTGCAGACCCAATAATAGACTTTAAACTACAACACCCTGCCGGGGATTGAACCCAGGACTTACGGGATCGCAACTCTGTACTATGACCACTCGGCTACCGAGCTGTTTCTTGAGGAACCTACCCGTTACATACTTATTCAATTGCTCTGGTTTGCTCCGACAAAATATACAATTTCCAACTCATTAGCACGAGAAAGCTCAGCGAGTCCAGGCGCATTTAACGAGTTCGATTTGTTTTAGACGAATGGAGCCTCGACGGCGATAAGTGATACTTATATTTTCTAAAAGTTATCAGGTAATTTGCACGCAATTTGATTTTCCCTTCGCGCCTGTAGTCATCACTGATTTAGTCGTGTGCGCTTGGATAATTGTACATTTTAGTGAGCAAATGCAATTGATGAATGATGTATTTGAGTGCGTCGTATTGTTGCAGCCATATGTGACCGAATTTACCGATCTAGAATACGCAGAAGTGGATTACAAATCCTACGGGCCTATCAATTACAAAGCCGCATCGATTCTTGCGGCAACAAAGCGACAAAGCAAGGATAACGGCGAGGAATACGACGATGTTCGATTGCAAGTCGGGAGGAACTCTTTGCTTCTGCGATAACGAATGCAATGATCTTGTTTTCGTATTTTGCTAACGATTTTTAAACCTAGTCTAGAGTGTACTTAAAGTTAATTGTTAAATGGTTAACATTCATATAGCGAAGCACGCCAAAGAGAGAACAAATAGATGATAAACAATTATCCGAATGATGTTTGTCGGTTTTATAGTCGGTGCCAAATGCACATGGATCAATTGTAGCAATTGAAGCACAGGATATTATTGTGTAAAATTACTGTGAACGCAATGTACGGGAAACCGAGAAACTTACGTCCAAAGATATACTGATTTCGTTTAGATTATTCATGAACGTAATCTAATGTAAAATTTGCATATGTCTCGCAACTTCTAATATACATTAAATTTGTTTCTTTATATATCGAATCTTATACAAATCATACCTGCTACGAAGTATACTAACTAAACATTTCTTTCAATCTTGCTATATTGCAGTGTAGATATTGTAAAATACAATTATTTCAATTACAAACATATAAATAATATATGATAATAAATCATTGTTTATATTCGCAATTTTTATTTCCACTACTCCAAGGCAAAGCGAAATAAAGTGCCTAAAATCATTCGACAACTATTACGTAATCACCGAGAATCGTTCCGCAACTGTTACGTAATCACGAAGCGTTAATTTTAGGATAGCCTCATATAGCTCATTGGATAGATAATTTATTTCCCTGATTAATGCCCAAGTTTTATCATTTTATCTTGTTTAGTTTCCGAGAAATACAGGAAATACAGATTTGCAGGCGAACCTCTCATCTTAGGATAACTTTTGAAAGCACATTGGATATGCAATTTAATTCCCTGTTTATCGCACTAAGCTAAATTATTCTATCTTTTATAGTTTCCGAGAAAAACACGAAATACAGATTTGCAGACGACCCGCTTATCTTAAAATAACCGTTTATAGCTCATTATATAGGTAATTTAATTCCCTGTGTAGCTGACTCTTTATTAGTTTCTGAAATAATCGCAAAACACCAACGGAGCATGATGCTGCAACTATTACGCAAGGTTCTGTAACTATTACGTATGCGCAGAGAATCGTTACGCCACTATTAGGTAATCGCAGAGAATTGGTCCGCAACTATTACGTAATCACGAAGCGCTAATTTTAGGATAACCTCATATCGCTCATTGGATAGGTAGTTTAATTCCCTGATTAATGCACCAAGTTTCATCATTTTATCTTGTTTAGTTTCCGAGAAATATAGGAAATACAGATTTGCAGGCGAACCTCTCAGCTTAGGATAACTTTTGATAGCAAATTGGATAGACAGTGTAGTTCCCTGTTTGTTGCACTAAGTTAAATCATTCTATCTTTTAAAGTTTCCGAGAAAAACACGAAATACAGACTTGCAGACGACCCGCTTATCTTAAAATAACCGTTTATAGCTCATTATATAGATAAATTAATTCCCTATGTAGTTGTTGTTAGTTTCTGAAATAATCGCAAAACACGAACGGAAAATGATTCCGCAACTATTACGCAACGTTCTGTAACTATTACGTATGCGCAGAGGATCGTTACGCAACTATTACGCATTAGCTGAGATTCGGTCCGCAACTATTACGTATTATCGTCTGGAATCAATTTGCATCGTACTTGATTAGATTCGGAGGCTACAAAAATTCCAATTTGAATTTAATAATCTGATAGCATTGGGAAGTCATAAAGATCACAGAAAAGATATTGAAAACGGATTTTTGAGTTATAAAACGCATTTATAGTACACAAACCTTGAAGAAACAGAAACTGATCAAATTTCTAAGATATACAAAATATAATTACGAATACATAAACATCTTTTTGCACCTAATAATACATTTCATACTATAACTTACAAATAATGATAACAATTGATTGCAATATGGATTGATACAAATTCTATAATCAAAGATGTCGCCGTAACCATAGTAACTGTATGCGCTCAGAGTAATTTATATTTCCCCACTTATGACGTTTCATCTAATTCGTCCGCGTTTTACAAACACTTGAAACAATTCTAAATGCTCTGCTCACCTCCTTGATATTAGTAATATCGCAATTAGCACATTATGACATTGCTGACATTTACATTCTCTAAGGCAACATATTGACACATATACAGATAAAACAAATTTCAGCGCAATAAACATAAATGTGAGATAAAGCTCAGGAATAGAAATCATACGCTTTGAAATCGAGAATCATTGATTGACAATTCTGATTATTATTCGTCTTTGTACAATTACGACGTCAGATTTTCTCGAATGCTCGTCATTTACTCGATTCTAAACAAGAAATTGCAGTCGGTCTTCAACTTCTCGCGTTGTTTTTGTATACACCTAATTAGATTTTAGAATTATCCGAAAGAAACTGCTGATTTTATTGTAATGCTGAAAATCTTGATGCTGGATTTAGGTTTGCGCAAGATGCTAGCTGAGAATCGTGCGAATTTCTTTGTGCATGTGACATAAGAAATCCACGTACCCGGGCGATCCATCCACGCCACGATCTTCAACCAGGAAATGCTTGTAGACGCTTTCCATTTTCTCCTTTTGCCGTACCAGTGTCAACTGCAATTCGAAATAGTAATACCAGCAAGCGAATGAGATGAATAAACTTACGCGCATGTAACGATGACGCTGTGACCTAATTTGTTCTATCGTAGTTCGTACGGCATCCGATACAGAATTGTGCAATTCTGGCAGCTTCGTTTGCTCAATGTTCACTTGCACAGCGGATGCAACACCGAAGACTTGCTGGATGAAATGTGGATTTGCTTCCAGGCCAATCCACATGAACATATGGATTCCATTCTCTATAGTTTGAATGTTAATGGATGTAAAAATCAATGCAAAGTAAGGTACCTAAGATGTAGACTCCTTGATCAGTCATCTTTTCGATAGTACAACGAATCTGCGTGGGGATCGCTCTCAACTCATCCTTTTCGTCAAGTTCATGCAAGGGAATCAGTTGCGGGTAGAAGTAATTGACCGTATTCGGAATATCCATTGTCATCACGGCCATCATCGCAAAGGAACGGTCGTCAATGGTCATATCGGAACCTCCGAAGAGCGCGTCACTCTTCAACAGGCAATTAACATACAAGGGAAGCAATTTCATGCATTCGGGGAGAATGAGTTGGCCAGCACTACTGGGAGTCGCGCAGTTCTTGCGGTAGTTCGCCAACATTTGGGCAGATCGCGATACCAGACCGTCCTTTACTGCCTTGGGATTGTTGTCTAACAACTTGAATGTCGCTTGCTTGCTCATAAAGTTGAGCATCGTCTCCAAGTCGCAGCTCCGGTACAAATCTGCCATTTGCGAGCAGGTTTTCAGCGCCTGATTGATGATGCGCAAGCGACGTTGTCCCGAAACGGAAGTGTACAACAAAGCCACTTGGATGTAGATGCCCTCTTCTTCTTGGAGTTTATCATCATGCTTAACTTCGATGGCGACTGCCTTATCGCAATCTGATAGCCGGAAATTAGAGAAATATCCAAATACCTTACCAGATATCTTACCAATTGAAGCCAATTCCATATCAGTGGTGTTTGACATGAAACAGTGGCCATAGAAGTCGGTTGGACGAACCCCAGTTGATGTTCGCACCCGCATTATTGCATCGAAGGCGATTGGACGACTTATATTCGTGACCACATCATGGATAACTCGGTCGCCGTCCAAATCGGCCTGAAATCAATCAAATTAAGTAAATGTTGCATCAACTACTAGTCACATTTACCTGGAAGTAAGTGTACTTGTAGACTTCGCCTCCAGTGAGGCGCGCAACTTGTCCAATTGTGGCAATATCGATGTAAGCATTGTTAAACAAGAACAAATCCACTGAACAACCAACACCAACACAGTCTTGGCCCAGTTGATTGTAAGTTTGGTTTTGTGGTGTTAGAACCGTGCGTTCTTTCTCAGTTCCGAGTAGCTTGCGATCATCTCGAGCTTTCAATTTCCCTGGCGCTTCCGCAATGGGTAGACTTGAATGAAACACGAGGAGTTTGCCCGTGCAATCAGACGCCTGTTGATGATATTAAATGAGCAATTGTGAGTTTCCTACCAGTGATCACTCACCCGAAGCGCTTCCATGCCAGCTGTAATCGCAGGCAACAGAATCGTCTCGCATTCTCGGGTATCGGCGAACATTTGCGGGATTTGCTCCATTAACGCGTCGATGACAGTTTCGGACTCATCCGGAGTGCAGAGGAAGCCATCCAGTAGTGGCATAAACATCTCCTGAGTATCACCTACGACTAACATTTGCGGCGCAGCTAAATTCCCCTATAAAGCAAATTATAGTCGATAATTAGAGGAAATCTCCCCGGCGTTGCCCGGGGTGGTCTCAAATTAAAATCCAGATTTCAAGTAATTTTTAATATTTGCAAATTTTGTTTAACCCCCTTTTGTAATGGCGTGGATTCGGACTGAACACCTGCCTTCCAAAACTGCAGTCTTTTCTGCTTGAGGTGACCACCCGTACCGATTTTGGTGAGATTAACACCGCTTTTTGGAGAACTGTCCTGCTTTTTACAAATTTCCCGATTCTGATAGTGTAATCCCGCTTTTTAGAGGACTGACCGGCTTTTTACAAATGTCCCGGTTTTGGTGGCACAGTCCCGCTTTCAGAAGGATTGACCCGTTATTACAAATGTCCCGATTTCGGCTGAACAGTCCCGCTATTTAGAGCACTTCCTCCTTTTTAGAAATGTCCCGATTCTGATAGTGTAATCCCGCTTTTTAGAGGACTGTCCGACTTTTTACAAATGTCCCGGTTTTGGTGGCACAGTCCCGCTTTCAGAAGGATTGACCCGATATTACAAATGTCCCGATTTCGGCTGGACAGTCCCGCTATTTAGAGAACTTCCTCTTTTTTAGAAATGTCCCGATTCTG
>JAOEHK010012094.1:46631-62528 GCA_025447835.1 Labidoglobus nevermanni | reverse complement strand
AGTTCAAAGCAAACTAACAAATTTCATTTGCAATGTACAGAAATGAAAAATAAATATTTCGTACGCAATTATGTACGCAATTTTATGATTTTTTTTCACCAACCCGGTTATTATGAGCACTCGGATATAACGAGCAAATCTCACGGTCCTTCGAGTTCGTTATAACCGAGTTATTACCGAGTTCGACTGTACCTGCAATGAACTGTAATCGGTCCATCTTGGCCGAATTGCTCTTTGGTCTTATGTACTTGGCCAATGAAATCAATGAAACCATCACCCGACTTGGGCACTCCTTGCTCGGGCCAGTCGGTGAACTGGAATTGTCGGACTGTGCGTGATGAGCCATCTCTTGCATCTGTAACTTTAAACTCGCGCAGGATATATTGAGGCATGTTGTATTCAGCGATTGGATCGACCACAAAGCACTGGTAGCGCACAGAACGATCGCTGGGCCAGTATTGATGGCATTTCTCCTAAAAGCGTCATAAATCAGATGAAGCAGACGGCATTTGCCAGCCACAATTCGTTACCCTTCCCATTTCCTTTAATTTAGTGAGCATGACAATGATCGTCGAATTATGTTCCCAAATCATCCGCCACAGGTCATCCGCAGTGTCCGGAAGCGGGCCTTGTGTAGCAATGTAAGCCTTTCGGTAGCGGTAGCCGTCCACAAAACTGGCGTTAATGTAATCGGAGCCTTCGATGTTCCTCAGGAGGCTTAAACACACTCGGCTGCTCTCATAGGGTAGAATATGCACGAGGCGGTTTTTGTGTTTGTTGACTGGCAAGTTGGCCGTTATGAATCGCGTTGAATCAGTCTTAATATTGCTTAACTTCTTAAATTCTAACTCCATGCCGGTAATATTTTCGCCAACTTCCTGCTGCATTAGCTTCTGGATGTGCGAGTGCAAATTCCTTGCCAGAACTTCCGTGCTGCCGCAAACAATCGCTTCCAACAAAGCGTCGTGTATGAACACGTACTGATCCTCGGTCTGCACCATGTAGTTCCGCTGCGCCCGGAGGCATGTAACATGCCCATAAATATCAATCGACTTTTCATGTCGCATTCTTTCCAACATCGAATCGATAACAATGAAGCAGCCAGTACGGCCAACACCGGCCGAACAATGAACGACAAGGGGCCCGGCATCAGGTGGATTCATTGTTCGAACTCGTCGCAGAAATTGAAGGAACGGTGCAGGATGATCCGGAACGCCATGATCAGGCCATGCAGTGAACTGGAGCTGCTTAATCTCCCGTCGCTCGCTATTGCCCTGCCTGCAAATCTGGAAAGTTCGAATGCAGTACGTGGCCAATTCCTGGACGTCCGTTATGGTCACCGTCATCGTCCCATATGTGTCCGAGCCGCGCGTAGGCCAATATTGATCGCATTTGATGCGCGTCCGCTCCTCCAGCTTGGTCATCATGACAATTGTCGCCGTACGCAGCTCCCAACACATTCGCCAGAAATCGGCGAACGTCTCCTGCAGGGGGCCTTGCGTGGCCACATATGCGTTATGTTTGCGATAGCCGTCGCAGTAATTGGCATTAATGTAATCGCTGCCCAAAATGCCTTCTTCGGGCTGGAGGATTACCCGACTATGGTCATAGGCGATAACGTTTGCATAACGATTCTTCGGCTTATTCACTTCCATATTACTATGGTCCCACGTAAACTGCTGTCCCGGCTCGATACTCTCATATTCCTGCGAGAATTTCATATTGTCATTGCTCTTGAGTCGCTCGATGTGGTTGGCGAGCTCGCAAACTGGAATGGGCGGATGCGAGATCATCCCCGGCGTTTGGAAATTCAGTCGTCGCATTTCGACGGGGTCACTAGGCGCAGCGCTGTTGTTTAGGTCCGCAGCGATAAGGGGCCGTGTAACGGCGGCCTGATCAGGAGTCTTGCACGGCTGACTCCTCTTCTTGACAATGTAGACGAAGACGAGGATCGCGCACAGCAGAATGGAGGCGAGCGTCGGCCCAACAATCCGCACGATTCCGACCTCCTTGGGATTGGAGCTGACTTTCACGTCGTTATCAGTGGGCACATTCGGATTGGGCCTTAGCGGCGGATCGCCAGGAGGCACTTCGCGCATATCGAGTGCTAGGAATTCGGAGAACGGGCTGCTGGTGTAAAGATGCTTCTGCGGGGTGTCCACCACAGCTCGGACGAATATGCGATACTTCCGGCCGCGTCCCAGTTTCCTGTTTATGAATCCTTCGTACTCTTCGTTTGTTCCCAAGTGGAAGGTGTAGGGAATGTTGCGCTGCGGAAATTTAGCGGCGATATAGGGTGCATTGGGATTATCGCTGCTCTTGCTACCGATCAAGTCGTCGGTGAGGAATTGATCGGGATGCTTATGGGTCGTCATCTTGTCCTCGGGGACAACGATTAAGTAATAGTGACTAATTGGTCCGTACTCCTCCGACGCTTGCGGCAAGATAACGTGAATCTCCTCCTTGTTAACGACGCCATAAAAGTCGGGCTTGACCATAGGCTGCGGAGCTGCCATTTGCGTAGTGACGGTAATCTTCGTCGGCGGTCGATAGGTGTAATCGTTTGGAATTGCCGTCACGTTCACATTGTACGTTGTGAAGGGAGATAATTCATTGATTGTATAAGCGCGTTCAGATGCTTTCAGCGTGTGCTCGACGCGCGGAATGTTCTGCGTCTGGGTGATGCCCTGAGAATCCACGAACTCCTTCACCGCGTCGAATGAAATTCGATAATTAACAGGAGTCAATCGGATTGGAGGGGAGAACGATAGGGACATGGAATGTGTTGTAACATCGAATGCCTTCAGATTCAATGGAACGTCCTCGGGCTTCACTTTAACCGTCTGCTTTTCAGACAGTCGCCCCAACCCGTTTTTTGTTCGAACGGCAACGGCGATCGCATATTGCGCGTATTTCTCCAAATTGACGAGGTCTGCGGACTCGGTGAGACCAACTGGCTTCTGCTGCCACTCGTCGAGATCCTCGACCGCCGTCATTGTGTAAAATATTTGGTAACCAATTACTTTACCTCTCGAAGGCACAGGCTCCCACCAGACCTCGACACTCGAGTCTGAAGTGGCCACCGCACGGACCGACATTGGAGCGCGTCCGATATCTCTCTCGGTCTCCACCGACTCTTTCTCGCTGAACGGACCAGCGCCCTGGCTGGTATAGGCCTTGATATGGAACACGTATTCGGTGTTTTCCTCCAGATTCGTGAACACCGCCTTCGTGTTCGTCACATTGCGCTCGAAAATGTTGCTGTGCTCGGATTTTTTGTGAAACTGAATGTCGTACTTGATAATCTGCCCGTTGCGATGTTCCCGACTCGGCGGGTCCCAGGTGATGCATACAACATCGGGCGTTTGAAAGTGATAGCTGATATTCGTCGGGGGGCCGGTGGGAGGGCCCTCCGGTGTGTGCTTCAGCTTTATCGCCTCCTGTCCAATTCCAATATGATTTAAGCCAGCGACCCGAAATTCGTACTCAACGCCCCGTTCCAGCTCCTTAATGCGATAGTTCTGCGCATTCGATTTGAGCGCGACCTCTTCAAGTTCGTGATCCTTAACGCCGTAGCGCAGGCGATAGCCCTGAAGCTCCCCGTAAGTCTGCGTCGGGCGCGACCATTCCAGCTCGATCGTTACAGTCGGTTCCTTCTCGATCACTCTAGAATTAGCAGGCGCAACAAAGAAAAATCAATGCCGCCATTGCGCCAGGCGGTATCATCTCTTACTTGAGCGTTAATGCCGGTCGATTAGGAACACCGCCCGGCGTCTTGATGGTTATTGGAGGACTTCGATCCCCATCACCTTTGCGCGTTAATGCGGCCACTTGCACAGAGTATTTCGTATCGGGCTGAAGGCCCGTAATGTTGATATCCAATGTTTGATCGCCCAGAACGTCGTAGCGCATCGGCTCATTCAATAGACTCTTACCCTGGGGGAGAAGAGTTTTCAGTCAGGGCGGAAATTGCCAATAGTTTAGGTGCGCAATTTACTTCATCTCTTGTTTCTTGGACGTGAATGTGATAGCCGCGAATAATTCCATTGCGATCTTTCGCCTGCGGCGGACTCCACGATACCGTGATTGAAGTGGAATTTATTGGCGTGACTTTCACGTCTTGGGGATCGCCGGGCACTGCGGAGCGAAACACAATCAGATCGCCATTCGGTCGACGGCGAAAACATGAACAAATCAGCATGCATTCCTAATTTTCATCTTTCTTTTCGATATCATTTCGATAGTTAATTCTCGTCAACCTTCTCCGAAAGCCTAAACCGGTCGCAAATCTGAATTCGTGATGATTTTCATGTATCTATGGGGATAACATTTGAATACCAACACATTTAGAAATCGGTGAATAATTACCTCAGTCCACTCGGTAAACATTTAAAGGATAGTACCTACTCATAGCGAAAGGCAACTACACATATGTTCAATGGGCAATTAAACGCTGTACATTAATCGAAGGAGAAATAGTCAACGAAAACAGTTTTAATCCAGCTGCATTATCGATTTGCATGAAAACCCAAGGGTTCGAAAACGCTCCGAAAACATCGCTGCAGTTTATGCTCATTGAGAAATCGAAGGGCGTATCAAGAGAAAGCACAAAAATGATCTACAAAAATCATCAATGATTGATGCTAATTTCAATTCGATCAAATGAATGCCTTCTAGGGGTTGCACACACAGAGTCAATACTCACTTTGAAACACTGTGGGACCGTGTCATGGCAAAAAGTGAGATAAAAAAGAAACATCGTAATGTAAGACTGTTACAGTACTATACAATCACATTGAAAAATGTTTTCTTCGCAAAAATGCAGCTACAAAAATGCTTGAGGCGAATTTTGTTGCTTGTTGCTTCTCATCTCGCATATTTTATTTATTTGTTCTCTCGATTTACTCCCTGTTTCAATATTAATACTCACACGCACATGTAAAAATGCCTTGCGAAACGTGAACAAAAACTGTATTCATTAATAATCAAGTAACTAATTCGCGGATCACAAACAATGGGAAATAATGAAACACAAGCGCGCTAGTTGGATTATAAAATATGCATTGCTTGGAATAATTTTATTGCTAAATAGCAAACTCTACGTTTGTGTCGCATCTGTCGGAATTTATTTGTGGTGTTCAATTGTTGCTTGTACATTTCGTTACTTTGAAATATTCTACTGGATGGTATGGGGCCTGAAAAACGGTCTGCAAGTCATGCAGAAGAAGGGAGTATCAAAGGTGGAGCATAAATCAATTTACAGCTACAATACGGAGTCATTCTTAGACTAGTCAGTGGTATTGGTATTCAAATGTAATGAAGCGCTATAAATTCTCACGCATTTCGTAATCGGATGCCGATATAGTGGATATCACCGTCGATTCGAGGTCAGAGTTGATTTTGCACACGCACGCAGTCACACACATCAACTGTGCAAGTGTAAGTATATTCAGATGTGAGAGAAATATATATAAAAATGTGCCAAATTCATTTCGAGTGCGCCATGTCATCCTACGCATAACTGTGCGGCCTAGCGAGGCGGTGATGGCGGAAAATAATTAAGGATCAAGAACACGCATTCAATCACACAGCAATGTACAAAATTACAAGTGCAATGCATTTTGCAGCAACCCCACTAATTTGTTCCTACAAATGGGGTGTTTGAATGCGTGCATCTTCGCCGGTGCAGGAGCATAATGGAGAAAAAGCATGCGAGGACTGTTTCGATATCTAAATACGTAAGAAACGATGTGAACATAATTCAGATAGCAAAGAAAATGTGAAGAGAGAGAGAGAGAGAGTGAGAGTGACAGACAGAGAAAGAGAACGTATGATGAGAACTGAAACCCAAACTAGTCAAACGGTGCCGGTCACTGATTAATGACTCAAAAAACGGTGCGCCATTGCAATGCATAATTAATTTCTGGTGCCAGAGTGACAAAAAACAAGAAAGCAATCATTACATGTGAACGTGAGTAGCTAACAATTACCAACCAACTAAACAAACGCAAATCGTCACACAATGATAATACCAAAAGTAGAAGAAGTCCACTAGACAATTTTGCGCTGCCCGATCAGTCAGTGAAGAAAAGTGCGATGGTGCATTAGAAATTGAGTGAAAAAATACAAAAACAACCTCAGTCGCTTGTTTGCTCCATCAAGCGCTTTTGTAGACGGAAGAAAAATTGTTAGCAACTAATTAGTACTCAAAAGTTAGTCACACAAAGGTGCAAAATTATCGGTTGAGGAAACCGTTAAAAGTCCGCTGAAAATTTAGTGGTAAATGTTATCAGCAAAGATCCTCAGAGAAATCAAAATTCAATCAAAAATCGTCACATCTCGCTTAATTGGATACTTTGTTATTCTTTGAGCATCTTTGGAAAGAGTTCCATTTGCATAATCACGTTCTTGTGATCAAAAATCCTCCTTGGTCGAGCTGCAATGGTTGAAAAACGTTTGGAATCATCCATATCACTGTGGATATGTCAAAAATCTACGAATTCTACGAACAGAAATGATGGTGCTAAAGAAATTCAAACGAAAGTCTTCATGTCGTATGAGTTAAAGACGTTACAGGAATTCAATTGTAATAAGAATCGTAAAAAATGAAAGACGAAATTCAAACGAAAACACTGTCAAGTGGAAATGAGAGGAGTTCGATATCGATAAAGAGTTGCCTTCACATGAAACTTTGTGTGCGTCATCATTAAGCAGCAATCGGATTAACGATGACGCACACAATCTGCTCTCATTAGCGCGATACTGTTGGTGAGTGAGGTCGAGAACGGAACGAAACCGTGTCGAACTAAAATGGTGTGATAATGGGGAACGTACCATCTTCGTGCGTGCGAACGGTGATAGGATAAGAAGCAGGTCCATCGCCCACGGAGGTGCCAGCGAGGACCCAAATCCGGTACTCGGTCCAGCGCTTGAGCTCGTCAAGGATAAAGCTAGTTGCATTCAGTTTGTTGACTGATGCCTCACTATTGGATCGATCAGCCTCGACAAAATGCAGCTTGTAGTAAATGATTTTGCCGCTGCTGCGCTCCCTTGGTGGCTTCCAGGTGACTTGGATTGCTGTCGGACTTACCGCTTCGCCGGTCACGTTCTGCGGCGGTGCGCCGGGCACTAGGGCGGCGTCAGCAATTAACTTAAGCTCAAAGCTCATTTATGCCTAGGTGGGGTTTACATGTGCTGCGCACTTCGGACACTTATTTACACGCGGTGCCTCTGAGCAAATCGGACGTGGTCCGAACTGAAGGCTTGTGGCCAAAGTGGCAAATCATCGGAATGCAGAATATTACGAGTGCAGTGCGCAATTATCAACCAAATCAAATGAGGCAAATTAATGTCCACGTATAAGAGACAAATCTAAGTGTTACGCATGCAATGCATTTCACAGAGACAAACGTATGCAGTCACACTCCACGCTATACCACAGCACACCATCTCGTTGCCATTCAGACTCGGAGATATATATTTGCAGGGAGGACAAACCGCGCCATACGCCTAACCCTTCGACCCGCGCCACCCTCGCGCAATCAGCGTGTCAATCTTACCGTACTGCTTCGTTCGCACGTGGATCGGCGGCGTGGTGGCCCCTTCGCCCCGCTGCGACCTGGCTGCCAGCCACACATAGTACAACGTGTTCGGGTAGAGGCCGGAGAGCACATACTGCTCGCTCAGGCTGATGCGCCTGTGGTGCTTTTCTTTCGCGTACGTATCGTTCCAGTACAGCTCGTAATTGACGATGTTCTCGCCCGAATGGGCCGGCTTGTTCCACTGGAGCGTCACCGAGGTCTCGCCGATATCGGACGCTCGCAGATTGCTCGGCTGGCTGGGGACCCCTATTAAGCGCAGCAGGGGAAGCGGCGAATGCATTTAATTAAAAGCGAACGCGGCCATCGTTTACCTTGTTGCGTCTTCACGTGCACAGGTGCGCTCAGCGGGCCGGGCCCCACCGACGTGAACGCCTGCACACGAATCGTGTAGATTGTGTGCGGCGTCAGGTCACTGATGGTCGTCAGCCGGTTGTTGTCGACCGTCTGGGACTTCCACTGCGCCATCGGAAGGCCGGGGTTCTCGGAGAAGTACACCTTGTAGCCCTAAGTAGTGTCCCATTACGCGCATTGCTCGCGTGCGCCTGCTGCAACTTACGGTCACTTGCCCGTTCGGAGTCTCGGGCTCGTCCCACTGAACGACCATTGTGCTGGAACTCAATGGCTTCGGCTGCACGTTTCGCGGCGAAGTACCCGGTTCTGCGGAGAGAATATTGCTGTCTAGTACAACGTACGCACGCCGTCTCATGGGCTGTGTACAATAGATCTTTAGTGGATTTAGTTAGGACACTTACTAGCACCTCCAAAGCAGACAGTTATCTGAGGAGAGACAATTGATTAGTTGTGGTCGAGCTGGTTGGCGGCATGCGGAACTCACATTAGGCAAGCATGTCGCCAATCAACGGCAGCATGTAAGGCAATGGAATCATCAGCAGGACCGGAATTGGCAAGTGAAGCAGACGGACACTCTTACCTGTTTCACCAGTGGTGACAGTTGCGGGTGCGCTGGGCGGTCCTCGCCCGATATTGTTGTTGGCAATCACGTACATTTCGTACTCCGTGTACGGACTAAGACTGCGCACCGAATAGTACAGCGTAATGATGCCGGAGATCTCGCTGTACGCCTGGTTGGCGTACTTGGGCTTGAACTGGATGATGTAGTACTGGAGATCGTCCGGGCCCTCGTACTGCCACGTCAGGCGCACCGAGGTGGCCGTGATCTCCGAGATGTGCACATTGGTCGGCGCTGATGGTAATGCTGGAGCAAGGTTCATCAATTGCCTTCATTACAATCCGAAACAGCGAGTGGATATAAGACCTGCGCCCCTCAAAGACTATCTTAACAATTACAGTACTAAACAGGGCAACGACGACCCAGCTATCTTATCAGCCTAAGTCACAACTCAGAACCCTCACAGGGATGTACACAGGTCACTGTCTGCAGAATCGGTCTTGCACCCAGTGCTCTATACCGAGGCTGCAGGGAAGATGAACAGTCAGCCGACCATGTTTTATGTGTCTGTCCGGCCTCGCATCAGAAACAGAATTCTTGATGCAGAGGCGTTAACTATGAGGCACCTGATCTCCTACCCTATCATATCACCTGGCAAGTGGTTTAGGACCTCTTCAAGGAGGCTGCACAAGAGATCCATTGGTCCCTCTAATAGAGGAGTCCCCAATCCGAAATACAAAAGCAGCTGTCCGACTTTGTCTCACATCAGAAACAGAATTTTTGATGCAGAGGCGTTAACTATGAGGCACCTGATCTCTTACCCTATCATATCAACTGACAAAAGGTGTAGGAGCTCTTCAATGAGGCTGCACAAGAGGTCCATCGGTCCCTCTAATTGAAGAGTACCCACTCCGAAATAAAATAGCAGCTGTCCGACTTTGTCTCACATCAGAAACAGAATTTTTGATGTAGATGTGTTAACTATGAGGCAAGTGGTTTAGGAGCTTTTCAAGGAGGCTGCACAAGAGGTCCATCGGTCCCACTAATTGAAGAACCCCACTCCGAAATAAAAAAGCAGCTGTCCGACTTTGTCTCACATCAGAAACAGAATTTTTGATGCACAGGTGTTAACTATGAGGCACCTGATCTCCTACCCTAT
Organism: Labidoglobus nevermanni; assembly: GCA_025447835.1. Lineage (NCBI taxonomy): Eukaryota > Metazoa > Arthropoda > Insecta > Coleoptera > Staphylinidae > Labidoglobus > Labidoglobus nevermanni. The sequence continues at coordinate 52,858 of JAOEHK010012094.1, read as the reverse complement.
CATATCAACTGGCAAGTGGTTTAGGAACTCTTCAAGGAGGCTGCACAAGAGGTCCATCGGTCCCTCTAATTGAGGAACCCCCACTTCGAAATAAAAAAGCAGCTGTCCGACTATGTCCCACAACAGAAACTGAATTTTTGATGTAGAGGTGTTAACTATGAGGCAAGTGGTTTAGGAGCTTTTCAAGGAAGCTGCACAAGAGGTCCATTGGTCCCTCTAATTGAGGAACCCCCACTCCGAAATAAAAAGCAGTGTACTCACATTGTACTTTGACTTGAGCAACGGCATCGATGACGCCCAGCGAGCTGGCCGCAATGCACGTGTAGTTGGCCGATTCCTGAATATCGAGCAGTTCGAGCGTGTTAACGCCCACCGGAAGGTTATCCTCCGGCGTCAGCTCCTGGACGGCACCCTTGCGCCACTTGACGAACGGCATTGGCGAGCCGACCGCCACGCATGTGAGATTCAGATCCTGGCCCAGCATCACCTCGTAGTTGGGTTGCGGCGGCTTGGAGAATTGCGGAGGCACCCGGCGAACCTTCACGTACACCTGCGTCGACTTGGAGTACTCCGTGCCGATCGAATTCTCGGCGACGCATTCGTACTTGCCCTGGTCTTTCTCCTCGCTGCTCTTGATTTGGAAGTCGCCTACGATAGCAATTAGATTATTCGTTACAGGTGAATTGGGTGCGTATCGAAGGCGGCTAATGGTCCCAGGGGGACGGATGCGCCAGAAAACTTAACTGACTTACACCCTGGGATTACTGCGAACAGGGACGAGTGACTCAATCAGAGAGGACTCACTCCTATATTGTTACCGTGTATCTACAGGGGGTGAAACGGGATAAAAAGGAATCAGAGCGAAATGTAATAACGAAACTTTCCTATATCGGGGCAACTAAAACTCAAGTCTACTAAATCAGATAGAAACGGGGATAAAACTTGTTGTTGCCTCACGCCTCCTGGCGAGCAATCTACGGACACTTTGAAAGACCAAGCAAATAAAGAAATTACACGGTAATGCGGAAATTTCCCATCATTGATCCTCTGACGAGTTTGTCTTCTTATTGCCTGCAGATTGGCATGGTGCGCACGTAGAGTGCATCGGTTTATTTCAACTCTAGCGGTGAGGAGGTCGCGAGTCTCTCAAGATTATCCAGCAATTTTCATGCGCCGCGTATGAGGTGATTCTCCAACCAGAAATCAATATGCAAAGCGTGCTTGAAGGACCCTGCCATATCTTGGCAGCTGCAGCAGCGCTAACCGACCCCCAATGTAGACGAAAAATGCACTCGAATCTACGTGCGAATATAATTTGTGCAATATCTGCGCTCACCATCGCTGACAATATATCGAGGGTTGTTGGTCGTATCAATCGGCAGCATGTTGCGTACCCAGTAGATCCTCGGGGCTGGATTGCCCGTCGCCTGGCATTTGAGGAGGGCGGTGTGGCCGACTTCCACCACTTTGTTCTGTTGCGGGGGTTGCGTGATTTGTGGGAATCCGGGCGGCAGCTTGTCGGCTAGAACAACGATTAAAAAGCGATGTAAAACATGATGACATCCATTAGAGCGAATCGATGGCGGGCGATGTTAAAGGGACGCGCGCATTATTCATGGCCGGACGTTAAACGGGCGCGAGCTGGATTTCGGAATGTTAATACGAACCAGCCGGAATGTACTAACGGCCGAATGCATTTGCGCCGCTCTTCTAGATGTAATCAAATGTGTTTATTGCACAATTCGGCGCCGAATAAAGTGAATGCATGTTTCATTATTCTACATCCCTATGTCCTTCTCTTTCAATTTGCTGTAAACGTTGTCAATAATGTTTTTATATTGCAACTACTTTCACATATTGCTTTCTTTTATAGCAGCGCATTTGGATAAACAACGTGGCGCAAATAACTCGCCCCAGCACTCTTTGCTCAGCAATAACTGCAATTTTCCAATTGATAGCAAATAGAGAAATTGTTTGCTTCTATTGAAAGCATACACAATGAACGCAATAAATATAATAACATGATGGATAACACCTCGAAGCGTTTGTAACAAGGTAGAAAATCAACATCCCTTCATGGCTTTATGTTAATGAACCTCTTAATAAATGTGGCATCAAAGCCAATGCGGAAACGGCAAAAAAGTAGTGTGGTAATGTTTAAAGTGTTAAGTAATTGGCGCTGTAATTGCAAGCGGTAATTAAGCTACCATTACAAATGGCGTAAAATCAAAGGGGGCAGAGTACGCCAATGTATAATTATGCAGATGGCATTAAAGCAGCGCCTTATTCTGAGCTAATTAGCTTCAGCACCGAATGTCTTCACAATAAGTCCCCAGTTTCCTCAGTTGGCCGCCAGCGAATGACTAATGACAAGTACGCCCTGCTTAATTATAGAGCACTCGATTAAATAACCGATATTAGGTGAGTGAAATAAATGATAATCTACTGCATCGCTGGCGACCCCAAAGACGAAAGAAGAAGCCTGAACATTGGTAATTAGTCGTTTGATAGAAATTAATCGCATACACTTTGTCAATCGGTCGGGGGGCGGATCAGTTTCTTGCTCGAATTTGGCCAAGAGTTTGCATGCGCTGCGAAGGAGCAGTCTGTAATTGCAGTCGGGATGGCATCTTTGGGGGGAGCACTAAATCGCATGCCTTAATTCTATCGCTCCGAGCCGCAAGAACGGCGACAACTGGCTGGTGGCGGTGGTGGCGATGCAAGAACGACACCGGGATTCTGCTAGTGTCGTGTTGATAGACTATTGTGCCCTGCACAATGGGTTTATCACGCTCCATTGTGAGCGGCACTGGGTCGTCTCGTTCTTTGTGCGTGCCTCCAACTTGCGACTGTTTGTGGCGGGTCTGCTTCCCCTGGACCAGTACCCTGCCACATTTCCCTTCGTGCTACTGATGATACAAATCATCTCAAAGTAACGAGAAGATCAACGTTTAACAAATTAACCTTGAATTATCATTTCTCTAGCGATAGTTCTTGAAGTAGATATAAAGGAAGCGAGGAGATTGATCATCTGGAGCTGAACTAAATTTCACTAGTCTGCACTTGATTGCTTGTTCGAAAGCGATTTCACTTCTGGGAATAAGTGATTTCTCAAATCAATTTTCCGACAGACGAATGGAGAAAGGAGGACACTTGCACGTGAATCCCTTCTTAGGTCGCGAAAGTAGTTTTCCGGTACTCGGATTCGTCCGGCAGCACTCGAAGCCGATTGGGGCTACGCTAGTCATCCTGTTACATTTCTTATGTGCCCCGCTAGGCGGACGGGACAAATTTGGAAATGCGTGAAACGGACCCCCGTTTGCTCTCGCCCTGCGTAGCAATACAGATTCGGGTACCTGGCAAATCTGCGACGTGTGTACTTGATGCATGTTTGTTGTTGTTGTCGAACGTGGCGGGAGGACGAGCAGGGCGCTCTCAGCGGGTGCGTTTACAGCGTTTTCCACTACGTTTCGCCACTAACGCTCCGTTATAAACTACATGTTGCTTGACAGGCCTGCTAAAATGCGAGCGCATTTTTCATTCGGCATTATTGCAACATGCCGACGCAGGGTGCACCTGCAGAATTCACCAGCGCGAAAATTGCGCACTCGAACGCAAATAAGGTGTCAAGATATTTGACGAATAAATGTCTGGATAGCCCACTTTGCGATTAAAGAAACGAACCATCCCCCATTACGGCATTTTCCCCTGTCTGGCCAACCGTTTAACATTCATTTAAGAAAGTAAACCCCAAGGAATGGCGGTGGATGTGGCCTTTGCGGCCGTCTAGCGCTTCACAGGCTCATTTCCTGAAAGCTGCGGAAATGACTCATTGATTGATGGCGGATCTCGCTATCCTTGATGCCGGAATCCTTCGGTTCACGTGAAAGCTACGCCACCACTGATAATTTGCGTTTAAATGAAAATCTACCTCGTTTCCCACCGGCGAGTTCATTTATCTCGAAATGTGTTCATCTCAAATAACCTGAATGCGCGTCGGAAAATTTTGTTTCAGTTTTGACCAAATGCAATAAATGCAGGAAATTGCAATTGATAAAATTGCAAATTGTCGAAATTTAGCTCGATAGTTGTCGAAGCGAAAGAAAAGAAGACCGCAAAACTTTTCCCGACGAAAGATGTGGGCATTGACTGCGCTTCTGCGGTCTGGCGAAGATAAAAGTTTTCCCGTAGTGATTGTCCTTGCGTGCACGCAAAGAGAAATGGAAGCGGTTGGATTCAGCAATTCTTATTAACAAATTTCGCTCGACGCGCCACCGAAGCGATGTGGAAACGCCGACTAAATGTAATTATTTTAAATTAGGCATTAACGCAATGTAGTCACGAGCAGCGAAAGTTGCAAGGGATATTCGAGGGTGTAACCGCCCTCGGCGGAATAGATTTACGGCGTGGAATAACTTCAAATTATGCGAATTATAGCGCAATTGTTTGTGTTGGCGTTCGAATTAATGGGGAAACATATTTTCAAATCAGCAACGCCGCCATTACGGCCGGTTGGTTTCTTGCGCAACGCGCCGAATAAATAGCACTAATTAATTCAATCGAGTGTTATCGCTCTCCCCCATCGCGAAGACAAGTTAATTGCTTCCAAGATAATTACGTTGGTATCTGATAACAACGCAATTATGCGGCGCTGCGCTGGCGGCTCGATAAAAAGGCACGAAGAGAGATACACACAAGTGGGCAAAGAGGAGAAGCACAATTGCACGAAAGTCGCAAGTCTCGGAAAAACGAGCGAACGCATCGAAATGCTGGCGGCGGAATGTAAACGAAGAACGAAAGGTAATTAATTAGCACGCGTGTGGAATATCGGCCACGCGCGATCTTAATGGCCGCCATTGCTGCCGCACTAATCAGCCTCTTGAAATATCCAATGGCGCAGATAATCCCGCTGACACAGCGCATTTGGAGGCCTTGGTTGCCCGTTAGTAGTTCTGTACAAACTTCCTTAAACGCGAAAGAAAAGGCGGCAAGGCAAAGGTGGCAATTACAAGCGCTTATCGGATGCGATTAGAGGAATAAAAACGCGAAAATTATTAATTCACCGTGATGGCTTGCGCGCCATAATTCAGTTTGAGTTTAATCAAGGAAGCGCCTGCGGCGAAGAAATACGTTTTGCTTACACTTTTAATAAAGCTTATTAGTGATGTATGGCACTCATAATGGATAATGGATATTTGTAATTAAGAACTTGCTCGAAATTGATTTCCCACCGCACTATATTTTCTTAATAAAAATTTTCCCCGCTGCTTCCAGTTATTAAAAGCACCATAACTTTGCGCAAATGGGCTTAATTAATTCCTCAGATAACTTGATACTTTCACGCGTCACGTCTTCGCTAGCATTGATTAGCGAAAAATGAAAAATTAACTGCGAGGTGGATGAAAATCGATTTCGCAATCCCACAAATTCTCGCACAGAATTCTAGTATTATTCGTGCAATTTCCAATCGGAATAGGATCAAAACAAGTCGCAAAATTTGAGATCAGCTTAAGATTACAAGGCTCCACAGTTATAATTACTTCTTTGTCAGTATTGATTTGTGAAGAATAAAAAATAAACTGCGATTTCACAATATCACAAATACTTGTAAAGAATTCTGTGTTATTGCTACAACTACCAGTCGGATTGGCTTTAAAACATGTTGCAAAATTTAGATTTAATTACTTTTAAAATCAGCATTGATTTATGAAGATTCAAAAATAAACTACGAGTAAGATGAAAATCTATTTTGTAATTTCACAAATTCTTATACAGAATTCTTGTGTTATTTTTGAAATTTCGGAATGGCTTGAAAATAAGTTGAAAAATTTGAACCCTGCTTAATCTTTACAAAATAGCACAATTTCAATTATTTCTTCGCCAGTATTGATTTTTAAAGAATAAGAAATAAACTGCGATTTGGATGAAAATCGATTTCACAATCTCACAAATTCTTGTACAGAATTCTTGTATTAGTCATGCAATTACCAATAGGAATGCAGGTCGCAAAATTTGGATTCCGGTGAATCCTTACAAGATTCCACCGTTTCAATTGTTTCTCCGCCAGTATTGATTTTTGAAGAATAAAAAATAAACTACGAGTTGGCTGAAAAGCGATTTGACAATCTGACAAATTTTCGCACAGAATTGTTGTGTTATTTGTGCAATTTTCAATCGGAATGGAACAAAATTAAGCAGGCGGATGCAGGATTGCAAAATTCGGATGC
>JAOEHK010012094.1:24939-46531 GCA_025447835.1 Labidoglobus nevermanni | reverse complement strand
TTGTGTTATTTGTGCAATTTTCAATCGGAATGGAACAAAATTAAGCAGGCGGATGCAGGATTGCAAAATTCGGATGCGGCGTAATCGTTACAAGATCCCCGAGTTTCAATTCGTAGGAGTTATCTGTAAAGCACGTTTCCCCACGATTCTTGCACATTGTCTTTAATCCATGCGCATGAATATTAAATGTTGGAGATATTCAATGCATGCCGCTTTCTCGCAAATGTTAAACTGGTGGCTTTGAAATTATGCCCAAATTACATTCGCCCTGCGTATAAATTCCAGCGCACTGGAACATTACACATAATTATGCATTGACTAATGTGGTTGCTCAACAATTTTCATCATTTTCTTACAAATATTCTGCTTTTATTTCATATCATAGTTTCTGCTTTTTGTGGTGCGATAGTTTGGTATCGCGTATAAAAGCACAAATCTAATTCTGCATTGAATGGAAAGGATTAAAAGGCGAGTGGAGATCGTTCCACCCATAACGTGCCATATTATTTGAAACAATTCGATTTTACGGCATGGACGCAGATGTAATTGGAAAATTATTCGCAGTAATGTGCATGTTTCAAGTAGTAATTGGAGAGCTTTACTGATTGTGAAAATTTATGGCGATAACGAGAGATGTTTGATTATTATTTAAAAGAATGGCGCTATTTAGCGCAATTTTATTTGCGAAATTATCAGCGCTAACTGTGTAAATGTGTGCGATTCAATAAACTGCACACAATCAGCGAAAGTAATTAGTGTTTTTGCTCGTAGCCCATTGTTTTGTTTCTTAATTAATCGGAACGCCATTAGCCGTACAATTGTATTTCTTTGGTATGCGAAGAAGAAATGCGATAGAATTACAATTGCTGGGGAGATGCGCCTTTTATAGGGTGAATTTATGAAAGTTTAAAAGTCGCGACATCCGGACGCTGATTTATGGACCATCTGCTCCATCACAGGAAAAGCGTTGTCCATCGATTCCTCGACAAGGAAATCGGGAATAACAGACACCCTTTTTGTTGACTGATGCAGTTGAGCTTTTGGAAAGCTCACTTTTTGTTTCAGTAAATGCATCTCATTTGTCGGCTAAAATTGAATCGGTCGCAGTCTCGGCGCTCGCTTCTTCGTGCCGATTACATTCGCGCCCCTTTGATTTATCGGAAATGATCGAGCACAAAGTGCGCCCCCGGATGAAATTTGTTTTTGTCGCTGGCACCCATCGGAGTTGAGCATATCTTCTTATTCGATCATCATTTTTTACGCAGCGTGAATGAATTATTATGCGTGAAGTGAGGTGGGCATATTTTGCGCCCCGGAAGAAGGCGAAGATGCTGAGCATCTTGCGGCAATCGAACGCCGATATTAGTTCCTTTTTGCGCCCCCGCAATGAGTTTTTCCAGCCACCTCACTTTTCCATTTTCATGCAACGCTTCAAACACAATATATCCGAGATCAAATATAAATCAATATTAATGGTAATCGAAGCTGAGAGATAAAGTTTACCTAGCTTATTATCCATTCTGAATAATTTCTTCAGCTGATAATTTATAGTGCTCCCCTTCGTGCGTCGTTATTCATATAAGTTTCCAAGTGTTATCGTGATAAATGGCAAGTGTAAAAGGAAGACTTCCCATTCCTGGGGAGAGGCGCCAAGGATGAGCCGCAATTGCCGATTTCATCCTCGACACGTTCCGATATTGGAAATTTATAATCAATTTAATTCTTTGAGATTAGGCTCGTCTGAACAATAGTATTCCGCCTGCCTATTTTTATTTTCGCAATTCCTTTCACGCTACTGATGTATTAAGAGGTCTTTTGGGCTGGCTCTTTTATAGAAGGATCGAAAAGCCGCCTGTAACTCATATGTGTCTATTTTTTAGCGCGCCCTAAAAGAAAGTAGCGCAAGGGGCAGCAGTGCGGATAGCCGCAACGAGCTTTTCACGGAGTGGACTTTCTGTTTTCAAATTACGAGATATAAATCCCACGAAACTTTTGTCCGGCCAAGCGCCAGATACATTTATCCTCTCGCAACGAATTTCCTTACTTGCACGACCGCACGATTTACTTCGCGCAGCATCCCGAGCTTTGGTAACGAACTGGCTGCGTTTTTCGGTGGCTCAACTGACCAGCCGTTCAAGAATTGCACGAAAGCGCCGAGTGAATTCTGTTGCGTTGATTTATACGCAAGTTTCAGGCAGGGATAGGAGATTATGCGACTTCTTCGCCAGCTCTTCCAGCTCGGTTAAATCAAGCGGGCGTAAATTCAATTTCGACGCTAGATCTGCTAGAATATTTAAATTTCATTGTAAGAAGTTTTCTCGGATCGGGGCGCATTGATACTTCGCATTTGATAGTCTCGAAAACAAAAGGGTCTTGATTTATAGTTTGCATACGTTCACCACTCGCGTTACGATCCGGACAATCCGCGCTTGCATTTACTGCTTCCGAAGAATGTCAACACTGCCCGGATTTTTTCCAATTTGCCAGCATTCCATTCCAAAGCAAAGCTATGACAATGAACATTTTACATCCGACTTTGTGGTCCAGCACGTGCACCAAATCGGATTTCAATCATATTCTCTCTAAAGCAGATCAAAATCGAAGGGATATGTTCATATCGCTAACAGATGGGACAGATTGGCGGATGATGGCGAAACCAGCCTGATGGAAAAGGACGGAAAATGGTGGCAAGGACGACAGGAGTAGCAGTCAGGTGTATGCATATTTCATGTGGTGGGATTGGAAGTTACCGGTAGGAAAAGCACAACACGAGACGGCAAGGATTACAGTGCTATATTTACTTTGTACTGTGAGCTTATGCAAATTATAATAATCACAGATGCGACGCGGCGCTGCACTTAAGACTTTCAGAGTTGGCTTAACGCGCTCGCAATTCGCATTTTCGCCAACGAAAGCGCAAGCCTGAGGATCATTATACCGGCGCGATACAAAAGTTTTTGATTTAATATTGAACTAATTAACGCAGCGCAGTTCTACGACACGCAAATTGATGGTATTGAAGTCGAGGAAGTATGGTTCGGCCATGATTAACCAAATGCTTTCTTAGAGTGAAGCAGATTTGGAATTATCTGCAAGAGATCATCCTTCAAGCCTCAATGGCAATGTCGAAGATCCGTGCGGATGCAAACTGGTTTAATTTTTAATACCACTGCGAGTTCCGAGTGCTCCTCGAAAGAGACATAAAAGTTCACTGGCAGTTCTAGTTGAACATGTATAAAATGCACAAGATGCTTCACCGACGATTAGAATTTACTCAGAATGTTTCGAGAAATTCACACATTGGCATTAACCATGGACCGGAAATGATAGCGAAATGAATACCGACACTTGCCTGCGTAGCCGCTTGGACTTGCGGTGGGTGAAGATGAACATTGCAGAACAATGGCCGCAATTTGAACGCTGTCAACTTTCCGGCTCGTCCACTACACCGCGAACTGTTTAACTGTATCGCCCATTCAGCGTGGAAATGAAAATAGCCCGGGGTGAATTTTCTATAGTATAATAGAATACTTGTTCGCTTCCCACGAGAAATTGTCGGACGTAATTAAGCGCAGCCAGCCAAGTGAACGACATGCTTGATTTGATTAAAATTTAGCAAATACGCAAATAACGGAAAATATTGTAGCCCTGTTGGGTTCCTATGACTGCAAGGAATTTATCAAGTGATCAAGGTGAAAGCTGCGGTTCAGGATGGTTATCGGGTCAACCTGAGGCTATAAAAAGAAGGACAACAGGAAAAGATAGGACAGCCTGAATTTAGAGCTGATCCGGGTAGACGTTCCTTGTTGATCAGATTCTGATGTCCATAATTGTAATCGATATTCGTGAATCGATTGTAATTGAAAAATTAGCATAGAAACTATTACGATTACGATTTTCAATCTAACGTTCAATTCATTCTCGGGCAACGCGGAGATAAAATGACATATTTCAGAAGCGTACCGGTATTTATCATCGAATCGCATAAATCCGTTCGTTGTCTATGGCAGGGTGCGATTTTTTGCCCGATTGTCCGGACAGCCCGTTACGCAATTGCTATCTGTAATTGTACATTATTTCGATTGCGCCGCAACCCAAATTTTCCACCGCCATATCGCACAGGATAGTTCCTAATGGAAAAGCGAACACACCGGGAATTTCAACATGATTGATTGTGAACCGCAACGAATTTTTTTGTCACCCGTGCAGCTAATTAAAATGAAAATTTCAAATAATGACTGATGATCAATTGTGTCCCATTGAGGGCAGACACAAACTTTATTTGTCTAATGGAGTGTCTCGGTGACTGATTGAGGCGCATGAAAGACTTTTTCAATAGGATTTCATAAAAAGTATGTAATTGATTGAAAGGGCGAATGCGACAAATAGATAACATAGTCGAAATTAATAACGCAAAGTGTTGACTACCATGAACGTAATGATATTGCGTTCTAACCCCATGATAAATGAACTGGGCCGCGACTTGGTGATGATGTGTAATTAGTGTAATTGAAATAACCATCTATATTATGGCCGTGTTACTGCATTAATGATCCTCGCCGAACTCGAGTCATGTCAAACGAATGAACACGGTCTAAATATGTTACGACTAGCTGAAATAATCATGATGCGGAAGTATTCGCATATGCGTGGTGGCTATATATGCAAATGCAGAATTCGCACGTGTCGCCATGTGTAAAACAGGCTGATAATCATCAGTTGCAATTGATGCCCAATGTAACGCTCAAATACTTTTGCATACATCCACATCCAGAACCAGAGGGCATTGTATTGCAATTTCCGGATTGCTGTGACGCTTCAGCGGGCAACTGCATCCGCATATGCTATGACTACACCATCCGACTGATCCCCACTTTCATTTTATTTGCCTTAACGAAGAAGCAGGAATAGTAAAAGATGAATTCACCATTCGCAAACAAAGGGGACAAAGATATACGAGCAAAATTGATAAAAACCGCTATTGTTAGGATGCGCCTGGAGACCAGATGATAACCACGAGAAGAGGAGCTTATCAGAAGAGCAACTTTATAGACACGATAAAATATTAGATAATCTAAAATAGGAAAGTTAAGGCAAGACTATGTAGGTTGTAATTAACAAAAACAGAAAATGCAAGAACATGAACATTTAAATTACATTTGTTTATGTTACAGTTTAATCCAGTGTTTCTCCAACCCAAAAACGTGAAAACTAGGAAAGATGAAGGGCAATCCCCTGATACTGGACAACGTTTCTACCAAAAACAGGTACGGCATTTCACCCCAATAAAAGTACGATGTAAACAAGAACTCCTTCGAATTGGGTTGCTTCTCCTGGGCCAAGACACAACCGATAATTACGGGGAATATCTTAGGTCCCCTTTATCTATTGGGCGTCCAAATCGAAACGAATCAAAAATTTCGGGGTATCCGTTTTGGGAAACTGTGTTTCAATCTTCTTCTTCTATCTTCTTACTTATCTTCATTTTACAAGATTGTGCAACTGCAATTTGTAGCCAATTATATGAGCGATTTTCAGAAGAATTTTTTGACGATAGTCAAAGATAATTTAGCCGTGGCTGAGAATCGAACCCAGCGCATCGTGTCTCATTGCTATTAATATGATTTTCCTATGTTCATCCAATATTTCTGCATAAACTTTACTTTCTCTTAGAGACAGCCAAGCAAATAAGAGTTTGGAACTAGTGTACATAATTTCTGCAAACTGCTGTCCACTTCAGGCAGCATGCCTAAACTCCTAGTTCTACTTGGTGGAAAATAAGAAAGTAAAAGCAGGCTGCGATTTGCATGTTAATTGGATTACCCCGATCGGAAAAAAGCACGACACAAGTCTGTACAGGCTTTTGCAGAAGGTCCGTGTGCTGTAATTGTGATTGCATTAAAATGCAAATATGATTAGACGCAATAAATCGCGATGAAATAATACGCAGCGTGGGAGGGGAGCACTTGAAATGCCGCAGCAGTGGGCAGACTGCGAGAGCTTGTAAGAATGAGTAATGTGCGGAAGGCGGGCGAAAGGGTCGCCGCTGCTGCGACCGCCACTGCAACCACTGCCCCCGCATATCGCGGCGCGCAGTCCGAAGGCACAAATTGACTAATTGACCTCTGGCCACAGCTGCGCAAATATCGCAACCTGTAACAGTGCCTTCCACTCATCATTTGCCTGCGCCGCCCCCGATCTCTGCCCTACGTGCCCATACGTGCAGCATATCCGTATGCAGCATGTTCTTACCGCCATAAATCAGTACGCGCGACGCGTAATTAAAAGCCGACCGCAGCAAATAATGAAGCCATCAACTTATCATCATTTCTCGATGAAATTGCGCCACCCATTCCGCTGATTTACGTTCGCCCCATGCGATCACCCCGCTGTAGCTTCTCAAACAGCCGGTGAAAAATGCGCCCGTCCGACTATCATTATTTGCGTTCAGCTATGACGTATTGCGGTGTGCATTATTTGCGCAAAGAAGATTTATTCGCAAAGCGGCAGTTGGTGGCCGCCCCCGCGACGTGCCCTCCGTGTTGGCCGCCGCCGGTATTTACGAGCGCAAGTAAATCATCCGATGTATCTAGCAAATTCATCTGGACGCGTATTAATTAGTTAATACCCAAACGAAGCATGATTGCGATGAGATGACTCGCCTGGGAGGGCGCAGGGTGGCGGCAGCAAAAGATACAGGTAAATTCTGCCTGTCTTCCTATCTCAGCAACAAAAACGTGCGGAAAAAACAACGCGATGGGGCGCAGATTACCGGCTTTAGCGCTATAAATAATGTTATAATCTGTCTTAAATTGGCCTCTACCTCTGGCTCCCAGTAATAAGATCTCAGCTGGAAGTATTACGAGGGGTGAAACAAAATGCCCACTCACCTGGAACAAAGCGAGCACAACAATAGTGAGGATAGTTCGAATGATAAGAAGCATCGAAATGGAATGAACGAAGTTGAAAATGGGATAAAGTCATTACGCCTGGGATACAGAGGGTGAATTCCTGATGTGACGTCTAATGAATGCGCGCACAATAATTGCGCAATTAAATTGCTTATGCAGACAATAGGAATGAATTAACGTCCTTATTCGCCAGCTCAGAAACCTAGCGACTGTCTTCGCACGATCTTGCAATGGGGAAAACGCTCAGCGGCGAGTGGAAACTTGCGGGCTGGATGTGCAGCCCGCTAATGATAATAATAGCTCAAGTTTTCTACAATCTACAAATACCACATAATTAATTTCGCCGTTGTCGCCCACATTGCATGTTTTGCTTCGTCTGCTGGAATGTCTTGGCATTTCATTATCAGAGCACCTTAAGGTTGTAGTCATAAATTCACACTTCTTACGTGCATATCTACCTCAAGTGCTGCCAAGATAAGGTATAGATTACACTTGCCACTTTGCTAGCCACTTTACTATTAGGCCACCTAAGTATATTTGTCATCCCTCATATATATCCACAACTCTATATCTGACTATGTTTGAAACGATTGAAAAGTCCCAATTAAACAGGGGGATCCCCCTTGATCCTCCGCTCAAATGACGATAATTCCCCAGCTATATATATTTCCCCCAAGTGCTCCCCTCGAATAAGAGCAGACAACTTAGCGCATAATTTGCACATTTCTTCATGGCCACTTTGGTTATAGTTCTGGCTATCGGCACACCCTGGACTAGCTATGGAATGTGCACAATGTAAATGGGGCTAATTGAATATGCGCATATTAAAGCAATTGTAGGCGCAAACGAAATGGGCGAACAATGGCCGATGCGGGGCGTAATTTTGCGAGGAAATATGCGAATGTCACTTTGGGTGCGATATTAAAGCGGGCTCGTTTTCGTGCATATTTGAGATCGGCGATTTGCCGGAATCGCTCCGAAGAAGGCGGCATATGAGCGCGCGTTATGCGGAAAAGCCATTCGCCGGGATTACGACTAATCTTTTGCCCTTCGTACCGATGCCCAGATTCGCGCCGCCGTCTTCCTGCGGTACATCGCCAACAGCGTCGCCGTGAATTATTTTCCGAACGGTTTAACTTCGCCGCCACCATCTGGAGAGGGCGCACGTCGGCCTGCATATCGATTGCCCTCCCCCGGGGGCAAGGTTCGCTGGCAAGCAAATACAGGTGAAAGGTGCACTTTGTTCGCACAACAACAAACTGCCGCGGTCTATAGATCGACAATAAAACGTGGGAAATTGCCGCGGCTCAAACGTAAATAAACTGCGACCTATCACCGCGGATCTCGCGTGCAACCCTATTAATGAGGCATTAAATAATTTTTAAATATCAAGCGGCGTCATCTACCTGCAAATTGCACTTCAACACAAGTTCTAATGGCATCATGAATGCTATCTGTTTATCGATAAACACTCGATGCCTGGAAATGCCCGAGGTCAGAAGGACCTCACTGCTGCGCTCTAATTCAAGTGTACTTTGCATTCGCCCTCTCCGCCCCTCCAACCGCCAGACGTCCCTATATCGTGCATTAATGTTGCTTACACATCTTTGTTTGAACAGTGTTCACTCGCAGGTAAGTGCGGGGCCAATGGGGTAGCTAATGGTTTCATTAATCTAGCCATTAATCTCCCCCAAAATGAGCGTTTGTTAGCTTACTGTTAAATAATGCGACGAGGGCGAAAGAATTCTTGGCAATTGTTGATTGTTTACGCGGATATTCGAAACTTTTCGAAAACTTAGCGCGACATGAATACAGGGTGCTAATTTGCATTCTGCAAGGCGAAATCAATATGCTTAATAAATTGATTAAGCGTTCATGTCGCAACCATGGCGACAAATTAATGAATGCAGTCACACATTATTGTCGAAGTGAAGTGGGTGGGGGGCGGGCGACATTGTTGCATGCGCGCAAATTTCGCTAATATTGTCTATTATTATGAAAATGAGGGAAAAACAAAACGCGACGAGTGCCATCTGCAAATGGAAGCGGCAGTTTGTTGCATTTGCAGCACGCAACCCATTTCCATAGTGTCCATGCAACCAGCTCATTGGACAACCCCCAGTGGACTCTAGTCTTTCTCGATAATTTGTTATAATCAATGGCGCATTCATGCGTTATGAATTTTAATTTGCCCTAATGCACTTGTTTATAGCACGTGATAACGGAAATTAATGTGTTCGCTCATACCATTAGTACGAACAAATTTGTTAATGTTAATTACTCGCTAAAGAAAGAGGCAAGAAAAAGTGAGCAAACGTAAGGGCAGAAAACTTCAAGAACGTGCATATTATCTTCACAATAATAGGAATAAATAGCGCGGTTCATGAACAAAGTCAATATGTATCATATATAGCAGTGTTTCTTAAACTTTTTTCCGTGGCGACCCCATTTGGGATCCACGATTTCTTCGCGACCCCATTTAATATCCACAATTTTTTGGCGACCCCAGGTGTTAAATATAAAAATTTAAAGTACTAATTTGTGATGCTATTTTTAGTATTATTATTAATGATCATAAACTAGAATTTATTATAAAACAAACCTTTTGAATTTCACATAAGGACAGATATATTCATCGCATTCGAGAAACCTTCGCGACCCCAAAATTCGGCACCGCGACCCCAAATGGGGTCGCGACCCACAGTTTAAGAAACACTGATATATAGTATGATGCATGCACATCATTAGTCATACTCATAAATGGGGTACTTGTAGAGAAGCGGATGTAATTCGCTGCCATGAAAATGAAATATTATTTTAACCGGAATGGTATTTGTCGTAAAGGTTTATGTAAGATGCCAAATAACGACCCAAATAGGTGCCAAAACGGAAAACTGCGCTGAAATAGAATATAACAATTGCATACGAGAAACTACAATGCGCTGTAAACAGCACGAAATAAAATATCCAATTCTCAGCTGATATTCATCTACACCTCACCTCAGCAATGGCAACAAGAAGTAAACGAACAAACATAATAACAAACATTTGCACCTACTTTGCCAGCCAGAAAGAAAATTAGAAAAACCCCATGGTTCAAAAGCTATAGCGAAAATAGTTTTGAGCATGTAGCTTGAACTGGGAAGTGCCCTTTCGTTACCGAACAGTAGCATCCATTGTAGTAAAAGCAAAGTAACCCTGGGTCCTCTACTGGTACATTATATATGTGCAATGATTAAAAATTCTTAGTTTAAGGGCATTGTTTACGATGAAAATATTTAATATACCTTGGGGCATTGTCAGATATATAGGCGTAGACCATGTGCAAATATGATAGCTATCTACTGCGAGACATTGCAAATGTTTATAAAGTTGCTAGCTCCCTTGTGCAACCTGCGTTCATAGACAATATACGACTTTGTAAATATAAATAGGGCGAATAAACACGTAGCAAATTCAGTGGAATGCTTCATAGTTGACGATATGATATCGCAACATCTTTTAAACATTTCGCTGGCGTATAATAAGGCAAAAGGAGGAACAATTTTGCTGCGCCACGTGAATGATGAAGACGTACATCGTCAAGCATCAATATTGCGCTTCTGACAGCGACCATCGCACCATTCCAGAGAGACGAAGAACGCCAACAGGCGAGGACGGTAAATACAATTTAGGAATTTCGAAAATCTCCTCTGCAACTTGGGCACATGGCAGCTTTTTTGCGCAGGCATTAGGTAGAGTAAAAATATGTGTCGAAATGCGGGCGAGCTGCTGGATGACTTTCGGGCTCCTTGGGAATGGGTGGCACAATGCGCCATAATGGCGCAAACGGTGGCGGAATGAAAGATGGCGAAACGAAGCATGCGGTGCGAGTGTCAGATGCTGGAAGCAGATAGTGGTACTCGCATACTTATGAATGTAAAGTAAAACACTGCCGTAGCGTTCCACTGAAAGTTGGGAACAAAAAATTCGCTTTCTGGAATGTGATCTTATAGAAACCACCTTTGAAAATCGACGGCCCATGATCCTCCAGCAATTATTTATATTTACGAAAACTTTCCAATTTCTGCTACTTTCTGGTAAGAGATCCCGTGACTTGTAATGGAGTTAGTTTTTGGGAAGCAAAAATGTATTTAAGATATGATTGAAACACCACTAATATATCTTTCTCCTCGACACATATTAACTCCCTGCCTGGTGGGAAGAGGGCAGGGAAAGCAGCGAAACGGTGAAAAGGAGTACAAAGCAGAGACGCAACTTGAGGGACGGTTGTGTGCGAAATTCCCACGTCTCTCCGGGATTCCGAGCGTTATTGAGAATTTCACCAGTTCTCAGCACGCCCACTCAACATGCCCATGTTAATAATGCTCGCCACAAGCCGAAAGTCTCAAGTCCTTCGAGCTCATCATTTGAGGACGGAGTGAGCTGTGTCAGGACGACGTCGGGAATGCACAACGCGACAAGGACGATATAGTTATCATGCGCAAAGTATGTTTAATTAAACACTCGTCTGCAAACCACGGACGGATTTAATGCTACCCGCTTAGTTTCATTTTGCACACGTGGAAGTTTCCCTTTTCGCACGAAATCACAATCAATCTAAATGCCCATTCTAATCTACCTTAGACCCTGCATTTGGACCACTTAGACCAGGGGTCGACAAACTTTTTGGTATTGCGAGCCACAATAAGAATGTGGGCCATACTTAAAAACTTAGACCTAGACCAGGGCTCCCCAAACTTTTAGCGAGGAAATGAAATTTTCGGCTCGTACAAGAGCCTTACCAAGACTTTACCATGAGAGTTCTCGAACCATGGCGGTTCATGTCTCACTACAAAGGCGAGCTATTATAGTTCGAAATAATTTTCTGTGATTTGGCTGTACCAATCAATATATTTTAGGCATTTTACTTTTGGTTGCCGAAACTAGCAGACCACTACGCTTCCGTCAGTTCTAGTTAGCTGAGGCGCCTGTTGCAGGGGCAGCTGTCGCGTCTCATCGGCATCAAATTTAATATAATGTTAGCGTAGACACATTCGCTAAGTATATGCGAGAAGGTTCACCCACTGAGATATTTCGCACGGGCTTATGCGTTTCAATCTGTTGGTAATGCCGGTGAATATCCAGTTTCACGGAAATAACCTCGGATGCATGAATGTAGCGCAGACTTGCATTGCGCTTTTTCTTCCGAGGACGATCATTCCATCACACTCGTGCTCCGAGCATGCCCAGGGATCCTCCAACTTCTCTTTACTTCTGCACTTTTACTTCCGCCACGTTACTCCTAACGTAATGCGAAAACATGCGGTAGCACTCAAATTTTCGCCGCGCTATATTTCGTTTCGTATTTCATATCTAAAAGTGAGCGACAATCTTATAAAAAAATTGATAAATGTTGATGGACTGCAAACATTACCCAAAATGGTAAAGTAACCAGCATTCATTTTATACAAATTGGGATCCTTCTTCAATATGACGATATTTTCCTTCATATCTCACTCATTTATTATCAACTAGTGGAGTACCCGTTACTTGGGTTTTACTACTATTCATTTCCGTTTGCATTCGGACGAAGACGCATGCAAACGACGATCGCTATTGCAGTGCCGTTTGTCATGAAAAGTGTGTTTTTTTCGCTATAGCTTTCGAACCATGAGGTTTTTATAATTGGCGTTCCTTCCACATTATCCCAAGAGTACATGGAACATGTCGCAATATTTCATTTTGATCAAATTATCTGTATTTTCGGAGGACATACATTCATTTATATAAAAATAGATTAAGTTGAATTAACTCTAAGAATTTTCATTCCAAATCAGGTTTAACATGATAACTTTCCAGGTTGAAATGGATATCAATTAACGCGAGAATAAATATTAAATATGCGACCGCAAACTAGAATGTCAAGGGATGAACTCGATTTACAGCAAATTGATCAGGCGTAAACGAAGGGCTTAAAGCGTCGCCCATGATTAGCATATTTGCTTCCAGCCTCCTTATAATTTTGGCGTGAGGACATCAATATGTCCACGCAGAGCGCAAATGGGAGCAATATTACAATATTGCGCAATAGGCTGACGTGATTGGAAAGTCCAGGATGAAAGGATGTGTGTTAACAAACGTGCAGCAAGCTCGCAAAAGCTTTACATCATTACATGAAACCTATCGGCAATATATCTCTGCCCGGGTCATCAAAGCAATTCTGATGATGGATTCGATTACAGATTGCAGGGCAAACTTGGTGTAAGTCAAAATTACGATTCGGAATGAACGAAATGAAGCAAAACTTTACTTTGTTTCAGAGAAACAACGCGAATATATTTGGACCACATCACAAAGTCCCAATTCTGGGTGCTTGACTGGAATAGCCTTCTTCTCGTCTATATATATAAAATGTCTTTGATTAATACCTAAAATAAAAATAAAACACTCGAAATGAAATATTGGGCATGTTCCGTCTACTTTTGGGACAATAACAACGGGAAGAAAATTGGGAAAATCTTATGGTTCGAAAGTTATAACGAAAATACCCTCTACTAGTTATCGTGTTACATACGATTAAAATTTGACATAAGATCAAATGTTTTTTTGCGTCAATACTGAGATGAAAATAAATGTCTAGCACCTGGGACAAAGCGAGAAGTTCATTCACGCATTATTTGAGCCAGTGGTACTCAAACTGATTTGTCCTACCAGCTCGTAATTTAGTGCAGCACCTAGCAAAGAGTGTCCATATTGAGAATCCCTATAGGAAATGGCAATTCGTGCTGTTGAGTTTTATTCGTCGGCGATTTTCCGCTCGAAATTCGCACATAAGTTTGTGAATGTAACGATACTAATCTGGATTCCAGGCGGAACGTGAGTGGGGCCTGGGGGAATAGTTGCGAAAAAAGGAGTATTATAAGTGCGCAAGTACCTTCAAACACGACGAGCGTCGCCTGGGCGAAGACGGCGTCGCCGACGCCGTTCTCCGCCATGCATTCATACGTGGCGTCATCTCGGCTCGCCTTCACCGGCTCTATCCGCAGCAGAACTCCGCCATCGGCGAACTCCTTCACCTGGTACCGAGACTGTGTGGCTGTAACGAGATGCAACATGAAGAAGTCACCAATCAACAATGTAGCAGATATAAAACCTGTCCGTGTAACATAAATTAGAATAAGTCTAAGAAATTGGCTCCAAGGTATGCTGTCCTTCCTCTAATAAGACATGAGAATGAAGTGTTAATTGTGAAGTAATGCCAGAGGAAAGCAGGAAGAGTTGCAATTAGTAAGAGCTGCGACTTGAGGCGGAAATTGAGACCGCTTTACTGGAAATTAATAATTAAGCATGCTGCCGCACGCAAGGACGACATCCGGCTGAAAAGGAGGCGCGAACACTTCCTCGAAAAGGGTTTCGCTCATCTAATTCACAGCGAGAAGAAAAAGGCCGGCGAGCATGCCATCACAAGAGCAACAACAAGATGCACGCTGAAGAAGCGGAGGAATGCTCATCCGGCATGTTCATGAATTAGTAATGAGCGTGCGCTCACCGAGGATACGCCCGGATACGGCACAACATGTTCCAGCTCAAGAAATGATGTAGCGAGCGTAATGCGCGTTAAAGTTGAGCGCGCGAATAAGCGACAGCTGCGCGGGGGAGGCGAGCAAGTTGCGGGGGTGCTGGTTTCGGGGGCGCTTGAGTGATATTGCGATTCGGGATTATACGCCGCCGTCGCCGCCGCCGACCCTTAAAGGCATCCAATGCGATCCGATACGTTTCGCTGCAAAGCGATGCAACGAGCGTAACGAAACACTCAGGAAAATTGACAGTAAATTTCCTTCTAATAACATTACATTACATTTGCTTCGTCCGCAATGTCGAGCTTTCCTTGCGGTTTGTCAACTTTGCCTAAACATTGCTCGCCCGCAATAACTCCAATTGATAAGCTTAACGGTTATAGGACATTTTTAAGACTGCTTCGCGGCGGTAAATATTACGAAATCGATTTTTCCTCCGCTGAGATCAAGGCTTCAGGTAAAAATGTCCAAATTGAGGGTAATACCACAAAATGAAAATGTACTTGTGCATTCTTCTCTTTCTAGTATTATTTAGGTCCTTTGAATTTGATTAAAAATTAAGCTTGAGTTGCATTTTGCCGTGATTTAAATCTGATGATGTCAATTTGATTGAATTTTCATTAAATGAACGCTCAATTGTAAATCACGATTAGCTCGAATAATGCCAGTGGTATAATGATGAAATTGATTTATTTTTAATTTGCAATTACCCCGACGGGAGCTATTAGGTACGGAATAATCTGCGGCCGATAAATAATAAAATGTACGAAGATACACAATATTAAGCGGCAATATAAAGCATTGCCTAACATTGCGCTACAATTGATCAGCAATCAATAAATATGTATGCAAGGAGATTTCCACTCACAGTGCGAAGACAAAATTTATTGCTCTTGCATTGATAAATGCCCGAAATTAGCTTCTAAACGAGTCGCCATATTTCTAAACTCTCTGCCTTTTCCTTCAAATTCGGCAATAGTTTTTGTACCATCTTGCAATTAATATACATATATTTTGCTTATTGCTATTTAACGCATTTTTTTGTTACGTCAGGACTGATCTACCTTCCGGTTCCCCGCACCTCGGTTATTCCGGTCCTTCTGTGCTATCCCACCATTATTCAGTTGTCTTATATCTTCAAAGAACTGTAAATCGTTACTAATTAATGTTCATGGTAATGTGATAAAAGTAGATGATTAAGCCTGAAGCATTTTACTTTTGTTTTAATATTTTAAAAGTATGTCCTTTTATTTAATTTATTCTTATTCATACAAGTTACTGACAATAATTGCATTTTTATTGATTTCTTATTTTCCTGCTAGTTTATTTCGACTCTACCACCATTCCACTCTTTTATTAATTAAAATATGATATTTTTAGCTTCGCAATGCGGAGAAATCACATTCATGAATGTGTGATGTTATGCAAATTAATTTCTGCTCAAAATAAAATGTTTTCAATATTTGAGTAATTGATTTAAAGTCAATAATGTTAGTATAGGCCAGGGTACGGAAACCTTTTTGGGAAAACGGGCCGCATTTGTAAATTTTTTTGTGGCCTATGATTACTGCGGGGGAAAACCGTGATCGTCAGCATTTCCATTAAGCATTTACAGAAATCTGGTCGACAACCACGGGGAATACCCCAGGTCCATACAGAGAGTGAAATAAATGCCAGAAGTAGATCTACGGGTTTTCCATGTGCTTGTCCGTTACCGATCGGTACCAGCTGAGGAACATTTCTAGGAAAACCGTGATGGACAAGTCCGGGTAATACTTAAGTGCAGCCCTCTGTAACCTACATTGCGACAGGCAATATCAAAAAGGTTACCGACCCCTGGTATCTAAACTGAAACCAATTGCATTGGATTTCGAGTTGGATGAATCTCAATGCGGAGTAATTCAATTAAATGTTATCAGTAAAAAGGAGACGACAGAATAAAGAAAGAGGATCTGGGAGCTCACCTTGAAGTTTTTTGGTATTTTTACGCCAGTAGATGTTGGGCGGGGGATCACCCCGAGCAGCGCAGTAGAAGGAAGCGATGCCTCCAGCCTTAACCTGCACGTTGCGCGGTTTCATCACGATCTCCGGTGGATCTGGAACAAAAAATCCAAATGACTACTTGGTGCGTAATGAACGCAGACGCTCATCCCATCCGGCAACCTCCATTTGATGCTGAAATGTGATTTCAGTTCATGTAAATTGATCCATGGCAGACATATTCGCCACGCGGGAAGCCACAGGATAATAATAGGCGTGTAATGTTGACTTGCTGGCCCTAAGCGCGTGTATTTTGCAGGATTTTTCATTGCGCATCATGTTTTTCGCCAAATTTCGGCTCTCGTGTTTTTACTTCCGCTTCGATTTTGTTGATTCGCCTAGTTTTGATGTGCAATTTGTGCTGGTTGGACATTTATCTCGCTGTCTGAATCCAGCTACGTGTAATACCTGCGTGCAATTAAATCCGATATGCAAAATATTGTGTGTGGTTAGCGCAATCAACAATAAACAACCGCTTCATATGAATGTGATTGAACCGAACCCAAAACCCTCCTGTTTGCAATGCGCAAGCAAACACAAAAAATCTCACAATTTTATTACAACTTGCAAACCGTTAAGTTCACATGTTCATAACTAAAGACAGAATTATATGCATTTGTAATTCCCTTCCTCAAGTTAATTGTTTAAGTATTACAAGATGGGGAACATTGCTATTTTAGAAACTGGGTCACTACAAGAGTCTCTGCAATTAATTGACGAATTTAAAGGAAACATTTTGATAATTCCTGGAAAAGTACATGGATGAATATGTATTGATACGCTGGAAAAAATAGAGATTTGAATGTGGTATATAAAACGAATCAATTTCTTTGAGACAATTTTGATATTGAAACAAATTTAAATGTGGAGGTCAGCAACGCTTTAAATTATTTCCTAATTAGGTCTGATTGTCTGATAAAAGACCCAACTTTTATATTGGAAATATTGAGGGAAAAAATTGATATATTACGCATCTCTATTCATAATAAGTGCAATAATATATGGATACCTGAACAAGCAATTGATCAAGAGAGGGATTCGCATTTAGCTTGTTTATTCCTAAAGTTGTTCAGCAACATTTGAACTAGACTTTTTGTCAGAGGACGGAATTCAGTGAAGACGACGAGCGTGTTTTAATTTCGCCCGGCCGCGCCGTCCGAATGCAAATATTTTTGTATGCGGTTAATTTTTTGCGTCAATTTCATTCCGCTCGTCGAGATTTGATAATGTACTTTGTGCCGCACTTGGTTGGCAGAGCGAGTTGCGGGAACTTTCCTGATCTGCTAAGTGAAGCAATTTGTTGACGAAATAGAATTTTAATTCGCCGCACAAAAGAGCAGAAAGTTTGCGTGACAGCAATGTGCAGGAAGCTCCTGAAATGAAGTTAAATACGGCGGAATGAAATCAAGTTTGGCGGAGGTAACTCGGAGTTAATGCGACTTAAAGCATTCCTTCATTGCAACGCGAAATGCGCACAAAAATGACAATAAACGGTCTGGAAGCGAGATTGGGCACGCGGATGAATGTTATTCCATTTCGCTGATAAAACATGATGGTTTAGCGCACAGTTCTGCGCTGGCAGACGAATGGATCGCTTGTCGGCGCAATGCATAAATTAAGGCAACGAGGGATGGCTGTGCGAAGAAATGTTTGGATAACTAATCAAGTGGCGAAGGATGCAGGTTGACTAACTGCATCACGTTCCCGGCATAATAAACGCCAACAGTTTCATGCACACGCTGCGCTGAAAAAGGCAAGATTTCCATTAGATCGCAACGCGCCGCATTGTCGAGAAGCCAAAACGGCCGCGACGATTGTGTACCGAGCGGATTTAATTACAGCAAATGTTTTCCAACATGAGTGCGCACCGCACAACAAGCCAGCCTGCAGTTGCTGTTGCTGCGCTGCGTGGAAAGCGGGAAATGGTAATTGCTGAAATGCGATGTATGACGTGTGCTGCCTGCGACGCCTTTCAAACAAACAAAGAATCATTAAAGTTTCACCGTCGTGACGCAGGGCGAAAGAGAATGAGCGCGTGGGGACAAACCTACATATTGCACAAAAGTATAAGGGTTGCTGTACGCGCCTCATGACCGAGTGGTAACGCAACCGAGTCACAAGTCCGGTGACTTAGGTTCAATCCCGAAAAATCCAATTGCCATTTTCTCTTCCAATTAAGGGGTGTAAATTCGATTGGAAATCCACTTAATTAGTAGATGCGATTCAACGAAATTAAAAGTAAATATTTGCGATTCGCTCAAACTATTCTCGACCGGCCGATTTGAAGATGAAAACAACACTGTTAGGCAATGTTAATTAGGCTGGAATTTATTTGCTAAGCATAGGGCATGTAAAGTGGAAGCAATGTGAAGAGTGCGTGCAAATATACTTTGCAGGGGTTGACATTAAACTTTTAGGCGCACCGATGTGTGAATTATGCGCGCAAATGGCTGGAAAGGCATTGTCATCTAACTGGAGGAAAAAATCATGAGTTTGCAACAAATCTGCAATGTGCAGCGAACACGTACGTGTTTCTCATACCCGAAATGTCACATCCTGGCAAAAAGTGCGTTTGGGAAATAACTGGTACATGGACGAAATTATAAGCTGGATAATAAAATGTCAAATGCTGTTTGTCCATGTCGCCTCGGAATTCCAGCCGAAATAAATGCGTTTAAGAGAAATTACCGCATTAAATTATTGCTTCAACTACGCATAAAATATGTGCAAATTTTGCTAAATACGCATAATTCTTATTCGACTTTGCGATGCCAAATCACTATTTTTTGAACCGAAAATTATTATTTTTTCAAAATTTACAACACCCAAACGGCATTATGATGTAAAATGAAATTCATACCTCTGTCAAATATTGTATAAATCGGATGTAGTGTTTAAAGTAATGTATTTACATATTTTTTGTTTGTCCTGCCAGATTTCAGTTTTGCACAATAAATGAGTGCGGAATTGAAATGACATGTATCGAAACACGGTGATGAAAAATCGGAAATTAATATCGCAATTTAAAAGCCACGTGGTTGGTTATCTTTCGAATCAACATCGTTTGATAATGGCGAATATTGGCATGGATCAATTTACCAGACGCGCCAACTTGTTCATCTATAGCGTCGCCTAACTTACGTGTTAAATATTGGATGTTAATATTCATAATATTCAAATTCATATCGGTGTAGTTGCCGTCTGAAAGTGAAATTTGATTAGACTTCCCACTCAGATTTGCTTTACGACGAAGCATTCATTTCATGATTGCCAAACGACACGCGGTGTGTGATTAACTATTTTTATAAATTACGCGCCGTCAAGTTGAGACTGAATAATGAATGATTCCACACCACAATTCCTAATTACATTTCTGATTGCGTTTACTGATTTCACATTTACGTTGAATGTCAATCATTTGCTCGCATTATCAACTTTCCCAATTTTCCGACAGATATTCCTGGGGAGAAAACCATCAAGTATCTCAGTAACTCGTAGGCCTTATTACGGATAACTGTGGGGCTCAACAAGCACATAGGTATGGTGGGTTTTTGCGAAGATAAGGGTGGTACAGAAGGCAACCTTAGGGAAGGAGACACTGACCCACGCCAAGATAGCTAAACTGTCCTGAAATGAGCTCATGCACATCTTTGAAGATATGAGACGATTAGGTGAATAAAAAACCGGAAGGACCGAAGTGCGGGGAACCGGAAGATAGACCGATTCCGAAGTAACAAAAGAAAAACTCAAGTGAAACAAATACGACAAAAAACCGGCCAATTTTCTATTCAGCAAGATGCAGTTTCATTCGTTTCTGGGAAAACAACTAATTGGGGAGCGCAATTAAATTTCTTTCATTATCCGTGCACGTGCACGTTTAATACGTGCACCGGAATGAAGTCAACTGCATCTTTTCGTGGTGCAATCATTGACTCAGCGGCTTTCGCTGATAATGTTTAGAGTGTGGACAAGACCGCCCTTTAGTTGCATTAATTAATGAATGTACGTGCTTTCGTTATTATTCAGAATTAAAAGCAAAAACCGCTTATATTTCATTGGAAAAAATTGACCATAACGCCACTGTTTTCGGAAGAGGATTTACTGCGGAAAGAAAGAGAAATGGTCGAGGCCGCAATAATAATCCTCGCATTTGAAGTGGACAGTTTTACATTGAAATTTAGATCAAACGTAGCCCCACAATGGACCGTACTCGAATTTAATTAATAATTATTTTCATGAATAGAATAATTTAACATTGAGCCGCTTAAATTTCGGCATTGGTAAGCATATTACAGCATCCATTTCACGAGATATGAAAAAATATCATTTACCAATTGAATCGTATTTGCAGGATATTATTAATGACAATCAAAGCCGCGCAGTAAACTTTGGCAATATGGACCGATAGGCAGATGTAATTGCCCAATAATTAATAATTGTCCTCGTAGTTGCGAATTGACAGCGATCATTAGCTCATTTTATATATTAGTACCTGGGAACAGCTATAGAATCTATAATATAGTATTGTCTAGTATATCTCGAAACAACGTAAGAGACAAATATATCAAAGTGTTCTCATACCAATTCTTCTATACGGGTACGAGATCTGGCAACAAAAAGAAAAGACACAAGATTCCTTCTCGCAAAGGAAATAAAGGAGAGGATCTAGGAAAACAATCCTAGACAAGGTCAGAAATGAAGAGATCAGGATGATTATGAGAGTCACAAAAAGCCATCATATGGACCCCATTCAAATGGAGTGCCAGAGGAAGGCTAAGGGCAACTTAGAATCAGGAGACTAGTCGAAATGTTGCTTGCGGTACAAAATTCTTGAACTTGATGTGTAATCGTTGTAGTTGCAAGTGTTCTTCAATATTTGTGAGTTGTGTGAAAGGGAAATAAGTCGGACATACACAAAACGTCTATGTGAATGTCGTCATTCTCCTGAATTCGGTCTTTCACACTAACATTTATATAAGATCGAATTTCGCAAGCTATATGAAGGGTTGTCGAGTATTCTCGAAAAGAGGAAATGCTATCAGTCAATAAATTCAAAAGATTTTCTTTTCGTGTTGGAAATCT
>JAOEHK010012094.1:0-24839 GCA_025447835.1 Labidoglobus nevermanni | reverse complement strand
GTTGTCGAGTATTCTCGAAAAGAGGAAATGCTATCAGTCAATAAATTCAAAAGATTTTCTTTTCGTGTTGGAAATCTGCGCACTTTGCCTGCATTCTTTGCATGCTCTTGGCACTTTTTGCGCAATAAAAATCTTAATGATCCTAGTTGAAATGCGATAATCTTTTATTGCCTTCACAGTTAGCGCTACAAGAGCCGCCATCAGGTATGTAAACCGCGCTTTATTTATTCAATTTTTAAGAGTGCGAAATGCGCGTAATGCCATTATTCGCGTCGTTTGCTTCTATTTAATTACAGCGGCGACATTTATTTGCAAGAGGGTTACAGCGAGATGATAATTGGGAAAACTTTGCTGGAATTTATAGTTTTTCCCTGGCATAAAGTTTCCACATACTCGCTATCTCTTCGAGCAAGTGGTGCGCTCAAAGTTTGCGCACTTTTCCAACTCATCAAACATTGTGTGGAAGTGACAATGATTGAATGACTTACTGCTGCTTAAGAGCTTTCGAATGCAGTTGTGTTTTTTCACCCCCTTTTGCCGCTCGGTAATCGGGCGACAATGAGCATCGCACCGCGTTGAAGACGAAGACAGTGGAGTAAATAATTGCATAATGAAATGCAATCGTGTTTGCGGCCAACTTCTAATTGCTTAATGCTGACATGTTCGCCAAACCACCCCGCAGTCCGGCCAACAAACAAGCACTCAGTATGTGCGCAAATCCAATTAACACGTTGCCCAGCTCTCTTGCGAGCTGTCATTGTGCGCGACATCGTCACGACGGCGCTATTGTTGCCGCTACCACCCCTTCGTCCGCACGTGGACGACGGTCGCTAAATTATTAAGCGGGAAATATGCGCACGACGCGACCCTGCGTCGGAGGGCGCAACATGAGTTTAAGAAATCACGTTTTTGCTGTCTGCGTGTCGCTGTTTATTGTAATTTATTGCGCTAATCTCGTCGTGGTGTGCTAGCCTAAGTTGGCGGCGAAAGGAATTTACAATTCCAATGAGGAAGCGGAAGAACAAGGCGGATGCATTCTCGAAAAGCCATCGTGTCGATGGCAGCGCCCCAATTCCTTTCCTACCAGCCCATAGCAGTGCCCTAATCAACCGTAATCATCAATATGCATATATTAAACTGGAATAACTCGCAATTAAGGCATGGGTGAACCGTTTTAATTAACATCTACTCGTCCTGGGATGCTCCGGAAAATTGGGCGCATCCAGAACGCTGATATTTTCATTTTCCTCCAATTCCCCGCGCGGTTATTTAATTTGAATAAGTTACTTCAAGAAGGCAATCAACCAGGAAGTGTGGAAGCAAAAGTTAGATAGCACGTGTCCCATTGCGGATCTATTGAAGCGATTCGAATAAAGTGAAATTAATTAAAATGTAAACACTGGCCCACATCCGCAAAAAGTTCGCCGGAAAGAGAATTTCAGTTCCTAATGCGACTGCATTTGGAATTGGCTTCTTTATAATTGCGCTGCTCATCAGTTGGTCTACGATAGCAAGCGGTAATTAAACGTCTATTGAAAATCATGCCTTAATTCAATGGACAATCTTCGGGCAGGAACGGCAACCGGAAGGAAATGCAAAAGTTTCGTCCTTTTCGCTCGTCGACTTTGTGGCACAATTGCGCTACAAAAAAGCCGGCAAAGACCTAAAGTAGCAACAGAGGAAGAAGTTGCTGCGATAGCGAATGTAATTCGAAGCCAACCGAGGCTGAGTACCTTGCAAGTACGAAAACTCTTGGTTTCCATTACTTTCATTACTGGGCATTTCGCGAACTTGTGCCGTATAATGCGCTAAATAGAGTGCGGCAGAAATAGAAAACGGCACAGTTAGCATTCGAATTCAATTGACGGCAGCAGTTTCTAAGCTGGGTATTCAAGTTGGGTGATTTATGAACGCGCACGTTCTGCATCCGATTAGGAAAAGTCTGCACGGCACATTGCGGAATAATTAAGCGAAAATTAATCGGAAGTGCAAACCGCAAGACGGGCGCCCCAGAGCCGGCACTTCACATCCCTGTCGTGGCGCAATGTAACATTCGCGAGACGCCGAAATGAACGACGTCTTGAACGCATTACGATGAAATTTCCACTTTCGCGCTCCAGGGAGTCGGTCGTCGCGTCAGGGCGCGAAAACGCTTTATGCATGATGTCTGCATTCCTTTATTTTACTTTCATGCCATTTAGACGCGCTGCCAGCTTGCCAGCCGCGAAATGTGCAGCCACACGCATCCCCCGCAAATACGACCCTTTCGACTTAATTAACTGCATGATGTATTCATTAACTTTCCGCGAGATCCCATTACGTTGCCATTGCGGAAAAACGGCGCCATGGTGTGGCCGACTTTGCCGGGGATGGGAAACGCGGCGTGAAGGAGATTTAAAGGGTTAAGTGAAGGAAAATATAACCGCAGAACTATGACACCTCTACTCTTGTTGAAAACTATGAAAATATTTTGTGTTTTCTGAGAATATTACTATAGTTTTACAGGTAATTACAAATGATAAGGAATTACAAAATAATTGTTAATTGGGATATTTAAAATTATTGAAACGTATCATATTAATAATACCTACACCAACCCTCTCGCCATTTTCGTCTATTTGCCACTTCGCAATTCCTTTAATTTTACGTAACTTTAAAAATCAATTTCGTAATGATGGAGTACAAGCTGATAGGAATTATTCACTCACTGTAGATTTTCGAAACAAACCAATTTGCATGATTCTGTATTACAGAAAGTTTTAGCCATTGGTGAACATTGAGGCGAAAGCACACTTGCGAAGAGAACGCAAAGTTATAAATGACTTTATGTTGGCCTTAAAAATATTTATGAGCTCCACTGCATAGTAATAACAACAAGCGAAAGACATGGACAACCGATTCGATTTACACACCAGACGCTCAAAGAATATGTTATTTCTACTCAAATAAAAGCAGAGCATTGGAATCCACTATGTAAATCAATCCTGCTGCCATATAGAAAACCTTAATCTTTAGATTACTTGCCCACTGATGCAAACATAATACGTCAAAGTATTACTGGTACATGGTAAAGATAGGGAGACCCCTGTCGCAAGAAGCATCGACAGTCTATTAGGGCGCGACAAATAGTGCTATTACACGTGCGATATACGGCGGTATCCGGAAGGGCGCTATCTTTGTACGTAGCACAGCTTCGCATCCCCATCGAGGCGCGCTGCACGTTTTGTTGCGATTTATAGATTCGGCAATGCTCGCGTTCCACCAGGGAGTTTATGGCTTGACCGGTCGAAAGCCGTTGGAGCTTCCGGCAACCCGATATGCATAGTGCATTTGATTTTTGATTCAATGTGGCCCTTGCCAAGAAAAATCCTTCCGCATATTTCGATAAATGGCAACATTTGGCGAGGATCGATAACAATGCGGATGGAAGGTGTACTTTGGTGTGCAGTGGGCATGAATGTTGTTTATATCGCATCACGGTGGAGCAGCCGGCCCGACAGGACATTACAAGTCGGGCAAGTGGTAAAGGTGTGCGCTGTGCTGGTCCCCGGATTGCCGGTTGCGGAGGCCACATACTAAACGTACTGTCGGAGTGCGTGGATATTTACATCAAACCGTGACTTGCTCCCCAAAGGGCAGTATATCAATTAGTGCACGCCTGAAAGCGTTGTCCTTCCATTTCCCAATGCTGACAGTCCTCGCACGTGCAGGACAGTATCGAACGCAGGACCACTGCATTGCTGTAGCCGCAGCAAATCTGGCAATTAACACCGAAAATGAGAATATTAATTTTTTGCGAATTGGGCGAGTAGAGTAATCAGACCGGATTCGATGTGAATGTGAATGGCAGATTGCAATGAAATCGCAAACATATGATTGATTACTACGTCTGCTCGGATAAAGTCCGGCAAGGGCATTAATCTTCCAGCAACCGCATTGAGCAGGCCGTCAAAAGACGAGTGTATCAAGCGAGCATTAGATCCGGTTGCCTTCATTGCCCGTTGGCAAATAGCACGTAAACAGATGACAATTACGAATCTGCGGCCATGGATTAGTCACGAACTTTGCTTCTGCTGTTGCAGTTCGCCAAGGCAAAGAGAGCAGACAACAAATGCGCAGGAAATCAGCAAACATTTGACGATCCGGAATCTGGCGAGACCCGGATGATGGAGGAAGACGTCGCCAGAAGTGGGCTGGATTGCTCAGCGATGTACTTCTTCGCGCAAACTACTCGAGTGCGAAGTTTGCGAAGCGGTCGTAGGAAAAGGACGAGTCCTTGCGTCGCTCCTAATTAGCCAAATTCATCTAACGAATTTTCGCAGTGCAATCGAATTAATTTCACAATTTCCTTTATAAATGCGCAAATTGCTCGAGTGCAGTTGCGAGCGAAAGACTTGAATCAATACGCAGATGATGATCACGAGGAGTTTAGAGTGGACACGCGAGATTGTCGGAAATGTGCAATTTCTTCAATCATTTGAAATGGCATTTTGCCACCGGATCCCAGCGACATTTATAGACGAACGACAGACGGGATGTTTCCGAACAAAGAGACATAAATCCTGCGAGATACAGATTACGGGATCAGCGTGCGTCTCAATGCTTATGCTGCAACGTGCTCTCTCTCGTCGAAGATTAATGATGCCCAGCCTCGGGGACATCTTGGCATTGCCGTGTCGCACAGATGTAACAAATGCTGTACAAACACGCCGGAAAATGCGGCAGACAAATTGCGATTGTGATTCGCGCTGCAATCAAATTAGATATTTGCGGATATTCCATCTGAACAGCCAACAGGTTGCTGCAGCTTGACACCAAACGCGTAATGATCTTTTTGCCGCAATTTGCGAGACTTAATTACGCGTGAAACGCAGATCCATTCGCACATTTATTTGCTCGCGTTGCTCGCATTCGCAATCTAAAACATTTTTCATTCAGATGCCGTAGACGAAGAGTAAACTATCTCGATATATCATCTCCATTCGTCGGATCAACCGTATAATAAAGAAAGTTTATCGGAAGAAACGCGTCTGCAGTTTCCATCATCGCTCATCACCATTACCCTTGCCACCACAATGCGCATAATTTTTTTCCATTCACATCATAAATCTTCCTCTTATTCTACAGCGTTTTGCATAGAGAGATGACAAAAATCAGCATAAAGTTGTTATCCTGACTGCATTACTTCAATAATGCGAAACAGTCATTGTTGATTAATTCCTCCGCGAGTTCAAGACGCGACGTCACAGGAAATATGTGATTTGGCCTGAACCGGCTGTCGAAAAGCAAGATGGCGCACCTGTCATTTCTTATTCGCGTTGTTGCTTAATTCCGGGCGACACGCGTCGCGCTTGAAATAATTTAGTTGAGCGCGTGAGACTAATGCGAGTAGCATTCGAAGAAAACGATGTCATTGCTGAGCGAACTTCCAACTTGCAAACAGCGTGTAAAGTTCGCGAACGTCTTCCGGCACGCCAAGCCACGTGACATTAGTCGGCAATGACTTCCGGCCGCCGGATTCGGGCGCCGTCAACGCGCAATCTAATTTATGCTCGCTAATGCAATAATTTGCGCGACATTACTTGTCACACCTCGACTTTGATTGCAACTGCATAATTACGCGATTGAATTGGTGGCGGAGAGAACGACAATAGTAAGTACAGGGATGCATGGCGAGGGATCGCTCGTGACTGAATCGCCAGAGGGATTTTCGCTCGATTGAAAACCGCTTCGGGGAAGTCGGGAAAAACGCGAACAATGCCACAATAACGCGCCAAACGGCGGCAAAGTATCGAAGCGCAATGGCCGGGAAAAGCACCGTTTGCCGGAAGATATACTTCCCGGCAATTAATGCGCATTTGGCACTCGCGCCACGTTGCAATTCGATTTCATAACTCGCGTTTATTTGTTCGTGTAAACAACGGAAATACAATGAAGCAGAGATCAGGAATGGCATCCAAACGACAGACAACTGTAATGCGAAGTATCTGCAAATCTTTGCTTTCGCTTTGTTAGCGCCAAGAATGCGGAAGCAGTTGGGACATCGCCATCTGGAATGCAAGGTGTATCGTCGAGCCACAACAGGGGGCGCAAACACGAATCGAAACAGAAGCAGCAACAGGAACGCAGGACGTGCTTGACATTGTTCATCGTGCCGAAGGTCTTAACTGACTAATGCTGCGGTTCTGCAAACCATTGTATTGCACAAGAATCGTTATACTGCGGCAGATGTCCCGACTTCGCTTAGCTATCCACCACAACGACCATCGTCACGTGTCTTTGGTAATTTTTGCGGTGAGCACGAACAGCAACTTATTCCAGCCTGTTTCTTCATATGCTTACAGCTTAATAGAACAGACAACACGTTCCGAAACTAATAACTAACGTTTGCACTTTATTGCCCGTTTCCGCGAGAAGATACAATATTAGATGAAAGAAGCAGTGAGGAAGAGGTCTTAGCCTGCGGTTATGATTAGAAATTTCTTTCGCTATGCGTAATTCTCGCGCTCAGATTCGACATTGTGTTCCAAGCCCCATAACTATCCTCCAGCCTTCCTCGATTGAATTCGCTGGAACAGTCTCCAGTTGCCGGCGAGCGTGGCCATAGTTTATTTGGCCGGGTGCGGTTTAATATCTGGCGCTCCAGCGGTCGTCATTCATTTCACTTACGGGTAACTGCGGCTGCCTACTTTAGGGTGCAGTAAGTAGTATCCCGCCGCGTCCTAAACGTCGGAATCTATGCGGCGACCCTTTATCTCCGCACTTTCTCAACGCATACCCATTGGAACGGATAGTGGCTCTGCAGGCAGCAACTCGAATAATTCGAGCGCATTCTCTCAGGTTGATCTACTACGACTACAGTTGCTGCGACCCCTACTGGTGGGGAAATGCGTGTAATATTCGCATATTGCAATCTAACACGTAAGGCTGCTGTGCAAACATTGATTGCGAAGGTAATTGAGGGTGTTGTGTGCTTCCCGCAATCTTCATCCGACAATCAGAATGCTACAGCAGCCGCCCGCCAGCCGCCCACACCTAGACAATTTATCACGTCATCTAAGGCAGCGCCAAGTATTGCGAATGCTATACAAGTGATTAGCTCGCTGAAACTAAGGCTGGGTGGTAGTGGAGACGATTAGCAGCAACATCAAGTGCAGCTAGTTTTGCATGCTGTGCTTGAGCGGCACACTTAATGCGACTCCTCTCGTCTTTGCCCATCAATGGATAAGATTGCGAACAAGTGCAAGGAGAAGGCGCATAAAGCACACACATACCTTCGTCCGTTAGCAAAGTGACATTTTGGCAATTGGTGAAATATCCTACAATAGAAGGCACATATAAGTTTGGGCGATTGCTAAGCGAACAAGCGGTGTTTGATGCCGGTGAGATGACGGTATGATCAGTATGATCTCTAAATGATAGCATCAAACGTGTAATAAGAATTAGGAGAGAAGCGAGCAGATGGCAGCGAATAAATGTGACAAGCGAAGAAACTGATCGGGACATGTGAGTCGGGATACGCGGAGTAGATCAATGAAAAATTCATTAACATTAAAGATGCATAGGGCGCTCGAGCACTACTTGCACCTGAGATATATCGATGCGGATATGGAGCTCGAGCTGGAAGGATGCGGAACGATTTGATGGCTCTGCTCCGATACGATGCGGGAGGAGCACATGAGATGGGCCACAGATGCGGAAATGAATGACGGGTGTACGGTTTGCGGCAAAGCCAGGCAGTAATTCCGCTAATATACACACATACCTCAGCTATGGCTACCTGTAATAAACGTGCGCACTAATGCCATCTTAAATTAGTTATCACCATGCTCCACCAACCGCAACACCCGGTAAGAACGCTTATTCGAACACGCTGGAATTTATTGCTGGACATTGCGAGCCTGAAACATATCGAGACGGCGAGTGCTGCTATCAGTCTAGCCACCACGCGCCGCCCCCCTGGGCTTGATGCTTTCAACCAAATTATAGAATTCCAGATTTCCCGTGGCATGGGAAATAACGCGAGAGCACGCAGCCGCTGACTGGATCAAAAACTCGCCTCGCTTGCCACACTTTCACATCAATTTCCTCTCCCGTCCCAATCGATCGATCGGTTCCCGCTCCTGACCTGATCGTATCTGTCTCGAATGGAAATGTGTGCCTCGGACTGCTACTCAGAGACTGCAACGGGCAAAAAGGTGCTGGCAGCAACGCAAAGGTATGAAATCCACAGTGGGAAACATTTGACCTGGAAGATTTAGACTCAGCTTAAAGTCTCATATCGGAATCGGAAAGCAATAAGGGGAGTACTTAACGGATAGTTATAAATCGGTATTAGTTTAACGGCTTTGCGGCCAAATCTAAAAAACTTTTCTCCGAGGGGTTGAGATAGTGGAGCTAGGGGAAATCCATACCTAACGATGGATATAAATACATCAAGGATTAATACATATTCAATGAGCAATTAATATCGAAACAGTCTCACTTCTGAGTCCTTGCGGACTCTCTCATACTGTCCTCTCTTGACTGGCCGCTCTGCCAGGGATTGAACCCTAGACTCGTTCTCATTTTACGTTAGTGCAGATTAATATCATTATACTTTCAATTAACTTTCAGTTTACGCTCTTTGCCCAGGGATGCTATATACGCCTGCTTCTACTTCGTAATTATTGTGTTTTTGATTATGAAAATGGGCTGCACGAAATAATCCATGGGGAGCACAAGTCGGCGTGAAACAAAAGTAATTAACAGGGCCGGCATCGTCTCAAAAATGCCACAGATTATAAATCTACGATGAATATCCAGTCTTTTTTGAATCTCATCGTGTTTATTACGCGAAGCTACTGTATTAATTAATCTTTGGTTACTTCCATAGGCAACCTAAATACTTGGTGGTGAAAATTAAATTCTGTCACGCAAGGGAAAAAGGCATGTGTTACAGGTTTGCCTTCATCCTTCCGGCATTTTTTTGACGAAAAACTTGAGCGCAACGTTGTCGGGCGATTAATCAAAATAAATGATCCATTAAATATTTACTGTGCATGAGTGAAGTTAATTTTTCACGGAAAGATCGCAAATGGGCTGGGATTAACAGAGTCGCCAGCTCCAGGATTTAATAACGAAATGTCCGCATTTCACTAATCAAAACATGATTAATAGTTGTTTTACTAATTTACTAGCTGCCATAGGATAGAGATGGGAGCTCATCTTATCTCTTGCATCGTTGTTCGCAGCGATGAAATTCATTAACGAACAGAATAGGCCACCCGGTGGCTGAGTGGCCGCGCTAAAAATTAATTTCGAATTAATTGCCTGCGCAAACTTTCAGCAATCACGTTGCCTTTCGCTGGCTTCTCGCTTTATATCGCAGCGTCCCAAAGGTAGTCGGGAACAATTGCAATTTGAATTCGGCTGCATTTGCGGAAAAATACAGACGCAACGGAGATGATTCACAAATGAGCGCACGGATGATTTTATCTGTGATTCTAATACCTCGTGCCGTTTTGTTACGACAGGTAAAAGTTCTCCACTCGACTGACATCCCGCAGGAATCCACTTCAATTCCAAGAGTGCCAGACATTGATCTCTGCGCTTGTCATTGTTGGTAGTAGGAGAACAACATTGGCGGTTGCAGGAGTGGAGAAAATGTAACAAAATGGTACGCAAACGTACCTCGCAGCAGCATTTATTAATCATTCCTAATTTAACTTTGCCTCGGATGGTCGTGATTGCGACTTTAATTGAAATCATAGAACAAAGCGTCTACTCAGTTATGCTTATCATCCCCTTCAAGCGACATTTCACTTCTTATGCTAACAATCAACAGCAACCTTGTGCGCCTAGGGTGAAAATAGTCTCTTTGTTTTGTTTTATATCGAGCACAATTTTGTCGGAAATAGAATGGAAAGATCTCGGACAAGGCACGCAAGGGCTGCGATCACGCAATTGACGTCCGTGGAAAACGCTCGAGGTGGCATTGCCCTCCACATCGTCGAACAGTTCCAGCAGATGCTTGCATAGAATAATTCAGTCGTTGCTGGCTATTGTTTCAGGCGAATGTACCATGGAGGCAGTTACAGTTTACTGCGGATCTGCGTGCGGGGACTGCTCAAGGTGCGTCGTTCTTGCAATTGAGAAATAGGAAATTGCATTGCTCTAATTAACCACTTTGTAGTTACCCAGCATTCTTTACCCAATGACGATCTATATGAATTTGGAGAATGTTTCATCTCGTTGCGTTCTGCAGAATGCGACTGAATACAAATTGGAAATACGCGCAAATATTGCAAGATGAACGCAATTACGCCTGCCATAACTGTTTGCTCTCTTCATGCCAGCGTTCTCATTTCATTGTACATATATTCTGCATTTTCTTATTCCCTTCACACCCTGCGAAATTCTCGCAACAATGGCAAAGAGAATTGAATGAAGCAGACAGCAGCCAGAGGCAAAAAGTAACAAAAGATTTCGTCATCCAGTTGGTTTATCTCGCTAACTAAGAGCACTCCTAATTGGGATCCCATCGTGCCCGTCACCTACATATGGCAGTCCGACGGACCGTCTTTATCGTTAACGCCGACGACCACTCTCCCTTCGCCGTCTGCCCTTCGGGAACTTTTTACTATCACTTCCTAGCAAGACTGGAAATGTGGATGTTCTCAATTTTATCGCACCGGAATTATTAAAGCTGTAAACCAGAGGCAACAGCAATGTGACCCGGCTTGTATTGGCAGGCCTAGAGGCAGTAGAAGGCTGAAAGGCTGTTGCAAGTCATTTGCATAATAGCTGTTAGACAAGTACCAATTTGTGGGATTTGCATATTGGAGGGATGAAAAATCGACGCGTGTTATGATATTAATTCAATTTGCACTTATTTCATGCCGACTGGAATTTATCTTCCGAAGGAACGCCGTCATTGGTAACAGAAGGAGACAATTAATATAGATCCCTGCTGTCCACCCTAATTATGTCATTGTATCATTAATTATAACTGGGCACATTTTCGTTTGGAAGTGGAAATGACATAACAAGGGCCAGAAGAAGATGTGAAGCGAGGGCAAAAAGTAAAATTGAATCAGTGACGGACAGCAGGAAGGTCGTCCGATGATGGCAATTGTTCGAGAACGAATGGGGTCATAAACCAACAGAACGAAGAGCGAAGTGGACCGAATGTCTCAACTGTCGTGATTTGATCAGAGTTGCAAATTGAAAGCGCGTATTTATAGACGTGCTTTGATTAAGAATTTGTTGGTCAGATGCAAACGCACTGGTTCATCCTAAGCGATACCAAATCTAGTTCAAGCGTTAACTTGCCATCTTTCCCCACCGATATCATCATCCATATAACAATGGTAAGACTGTAAATGTATGACGGATGCCAATTCGGCGCGATAAACGTGCAGGATTTATGAGTGAGTTTCCGGGCAGACGGCGAGGGCGCAACTTTCCAACCGGGTTCGCGCAAGTAGCCCAAGTTTCCTCGAGGAAACCTCGTTTATTGATGATGTGTGCATAATGCATATTTAATTTTCAATATTTTCTTCATTCGTGCAGACCAAACTTGCGACGTAAATCACCCGAAAGGTAAAAAACGCGCAAAGCTGTTCCATGATGAATAATCCACTGCAGATTGCGAGAACTTTTCGCCGGTCAGCTTAGAAACTTGTCTCTCTTCCGATTGTTCCATTTGCATATGCATTCAGTCGCAACTTGAGTGGATATTCTATAAAAATCACCCTCCTTCCTAACCAGTATCAATTGGAAAAGCCCCAGGAGCGTTGTCAATAAGTTCACGATTGAATTTGCAAAGTTTCACCTTACAACTTCCTGCTGGTCTGCCAATCGGAAAATCATAGCACAAAGCGAGTCTTGCTACTTGCACTGGGCAATAATTGTAAATCGAGTTATTTGTTGGCGGACCAAATACGCCGGTGACAAGGGAGAGCTAAATTTTCCACAGCCCTGCGTCGAAATTTATTCAGGCACGAATGCATGCCCGACAATAATAGAATTCGGAACAATGTGTCCAATGTGCACGCATTGGAATCCAGCAATGATTCCTTGCTGAAAGTAAGTCCTAAGCCGAAAAATCCACGAAACAATTACTGAAGCAATTAAAAGCAATCATTCCACTAGACCGGTGGCAGCAGAATACGGGAAAGGTGAGCGTGTAGCTGCTGAAAAAATATCAGCCGGATTTAATGCGTTTGATCAGTGCAACGCTTTCGCTTGGCGGCGTATAATTTCCGCCGCTTTTTGCGCAAATATGTAACCACGTCAAAAATCCAATTGCTACCGAACTATTCCAAATACATAATGTACAGTAAATGGCCGCCACTGCGAAATTTCAAAACAGCACACATTTACATTTCATTTGCACGCTTCGCGCGAATGTGAATCAATTTCAGTTTTTATCGCTGCTTTGCTGCACTTTAACTGAAGTTCAACGTAATCAAATTCAGATTCAATAGCCCATGAATTTTCAATAGCCTTATCAAATCACTACTTACTAGCAATTCTCGCAAATTGCGCGCTAGCCGAACGGTAACATATACAAAAGATGAGCCCATTGCATTGGGTTCAATCCCCAACGTTGACTTTCAACTAACATCCGATGTTTGACAAATTCCAAATTTGAATTCATAAATGTGCTAAGAACCGCTCGGTTGCCGAGTTCCGGGTTCAATCCCCAGCGGAACGTGGTAGATTAAAATCCATTGTGGTCTGCTCAAATAATGCCGTAAAAATAGGAAAACCCAACAGAGTGGTCAATGAAAGTACAATAGAAGAGTACGGTATCCCATGTTGCAGCTATATATTTACGAGCCAGTTCGAATATTGCGTTCAAATGAAATCATGATGCACATTTCCACCCAATCATTTATCCAATGTCAATATGGCGTAATATGTGTGCTCATGTGTTAAACATGCTCATAATGCCATAAATTTTCGTTGGACGGAAAAATGCCAATACTTTTAACCTGACCATCGATAAATATTAGCTATCACTTTCCATATTAACGGGCTCTACGTTGATGTTTGATAAACACAGCAGTCAAGTGGCACACGACGCTAGGAAAGAGGACACGAATGAAGAGAAAATCAAGCCGCTGGGATATCAGGCACCTGGTCGTGAAAAGCTGGAGGATTCCACACAAGACTACAAGCGTTATGTAAATGTTTCTATAACGAAAGGCTTGCGCTGAACTGAATGACAACAAACAAGTCTATTCCAACTTTGACTTGAAATCATCAATCCGCAATGGTGGCTAAATTAAACTGTGAATAAACCCCCGGAAAATCAGACACGTTACAGTTGCAAATA
Source organism: Labidoglobus nevermanni (assembly GCA_025447835.1). Taxonomy (NCBI): domain Eukaryota; kingdom Metazoa; phylum Arthropoda; class Insecta; order Coleoptera; family Staphylinidae; genus Labidoglobus; species Labidoglobus nevermanni. Next base: position 11,515 of record JAOEHK010012094.1, on the reverse strand, counting down.
GTTGAGAATAGGAATTGTGTTCTAATTTGAACTCATACCTATAGTTTGATTTCCGGCCAACTCTCCGTCATGTCAAGGAATGTTAGCGATATTTAGTTATTGGCTCGCTGGCCTAGTTTGGAAGCGAGTTCCTGCAGTAGACGCGGAAAAATGCAAATTGAGATGAATTTTAATCCGATCGCGGCTTCCTCTCATTTTCGGTTTCCTTCCTGTCTGCCAGCAGGCAATGAGGCGGGAGCGCAATGTTGACGGGGAGCGGCGTGCCAAAGGGCTGTAAGTGCGCCTCGTTTTGTTCTACTGGTTCAGCAGCCGTGTCGGCGGCGGCCAGGTCGCTGAATTTGCATTGGAACGCGGTACGATGGCCCCAGGTGCGTGTTAAGGCGCTATCGATTGACCAGCCTTTGCGGTCACGAGAGCCCAACCTGAGAGAAAGCAAACTACACCGATACTTGAAGCCGAAGCCGGGACACCGTATATTCGTCTGGGCAACCCGAAACTCAGCGATCCACCTACCAGCCAGTTGGAAGCGCTCTGCGCTTGTTCTGTAATTTAATCGGCGAAAAACGCCGCCATTGCCGCCACCTTACGCTTGTTGGGGTAGCGTCATTCGCATATGCGCGCTGCTGGAATTAATTCAAATCGAGCCTCGCAAATTGCTTCTTTTATTTTAATGGAGGGCACCATTTTTCGACTGAGGCATTAATTACCAGCGCTTATGTTCACTCCTCTCTTCTCCCCATTCACATTGCCATCCGGGTACTTTTGTATTTCGTGTTTTTTTTGTTGTATTTATGTGTATGGCCTGCTGGTTCCTCCACCTCATAGCAGTCTGCACCCTACTCTGTGATTTTAATCTGAACTTCATACAATTGTTCGAGCATGTACTTATTCCGGTGGATGAATGGACTGAATTAGACGTGAACGCCGCATAAATTCGGCAGAGAATTCGATTACTCACGCACCTAGGTTGGAATGGCGATGTATTGGAGCACGCACCACTACCAGATACGCCAAATTGCATGCTTTGCATTCAAACTCTAATTACAAGTACCAGCTAACAAACAAACATGAAAATTCTCGCAAATCGTAATTACGCCCCATGAGTATCGCATTTTTCGCCTTCAATGCCAATCGATGGCGAAATGATTAACGAATAGCTCACGCTGTACTATAATTAGTTCGAGCGCAATTCCGACGACGAATTACTGCGGCACGTGTTCACAGAAATGAGGCAAACGAAACTCATTAAAAATCTGATAATTTACGAGAAATTATGTAAGAGAATTACCAGTTGTGTGCACGTGCATGCGTGTACAAGGAGGCCGAAGGCAACACAACAAGTTGACGGAAAGTTCGAAGGGAGGATGGAGGCAAATCGAAATCGGCACGAACGGGAAAGCGCAGGAAAACCTACAAGTCGAACGCACGCCAAGTCAACATTATCACTTATCTCGACTTAAATGCGAGTAGGCCAGCGAAAACATCGCTACCACTAAGGAACAAAGAAATGCGCAAAAGTGTGGTATTAGAGACGAAATTCAATTTGTTGCAATTAAGAAGTTTCCTAAGGAATAAGAAAATCATTATGGGGTATTGAGGACTGGATGGTGTACGGTCGTATATCATATCGGGAGATGACTGTCAATTCAGAAAGGCGAACAATTTCCAGCGAACTTTTAAACTTTGCACTTGATTTCCGTTCGGAGAGTTTCACCCACAAAGTTGCGTTTTCCATGCATATCTGAAGTGTCTGGTAATTAAAAAGTTTGCCGATTAATTTGCACTATCGGCTGTTGAAAAATGCCGTCAACACATTGTGAATATCATTTAATTCAGAAGCCACTTTTTGCGTGAGCCTGAGTGTTGTGTGAATGCCTTTTATTCATTTAATCAAGTTGAAAGCACGGCCCGCATTGTGCGATCTTTGTTTAGGGGACGGGGGCGAGTATAATGAGAGGAGCATTTACCAAAACAAAGAGATATTTGATTATTCACTGTTCAGGCCGAAACTACCCCTAGTGGCTTGCAGTGGAATGTCTGAGTCTGCATCAATTCAATCGCAGCGAAAGGTGAACTTTAGAATCAAAATATTTCCACTGCAAAACTAAGTTTGCTCAAATACCAACTAGGATAAAATGCCATAAATGCATGTAATTTCAAAATTCCCAACAGAATATAGAAATTCGTCAACTAGACAACCAGCAATCCAAGGACCAAGGAAATATATAAACTGACTTCTTTTGTGTGATGATTGACACATTTGCAAAACGGCGACATAAGAAACCGGATGAAATATCAATTCTGCACGATGGCAGATTGGTGAAAAGAAACGGCATCCTGATAAAATGCAATATTTCGCGCAAAAATATGGATTTGTTTAGTTGCTTCAATGTTGGATAGTTTTATGTAGTTTATGTGATAGGGTTGGTGGGCAGGTGGGAAGCCTGAGGAAAATGGGTAAGTTGCTGCAAGCGATGTGGCTTCAATCTAGAGCAAACATATTTCCATACGGTGCTTCCACATTCAAACATTTCCCCGTTCCTTGATTTCTACGATTGCTCCAAACTATAAACTATACCATACAAGCGGAAATTGAATTTTCTATTCTCTTGTGATTCGCCAATTTTTGCCAACGTTTCCAGGCTGATTCCAGTATGAATATACGAAACGCTTCTCCCGGATATGACCTGCAGCAGGGGCGGTGACCCGTTAAAATTAGCTCCTTTTCGGATCGCGTCAGCAAAGGATCATCTCCTCGGAGAGACGCATAAAAGAAATCCCGGCGAAAATGTGCACAGTAATCGAAGGAAAGTAGACGACTAACATAACAATCATTAATCACGCGCTTATCGCGATGCGAATGATGCTATCACTCGAGCTGTGGATGGTCACGTGGATTACCAAACACTCGACCAGGGCTAATAGGGCAATTGGACAAAAAAAAAACACTTTCTGCTCAACACGTCGAATATTTCATAGTGGCTAGCAAAATTAATTATAGAATATATTATGATGACTGAGATTTGCATCCACCCCGCGGGTTGGAATGCTTTATGGCGCTATTGAAGCCATTTATGCTATTTTATTATTGCGAAATGATGGCATTTCGAGTTCGAAAAGGCGTCGACTGCGTCACTGGGATTGAATTTCGATGATAATTGCATAATTGTGATATGCGGCAACGCCATCGGGTGCGATAAATAATTAATTACTCCTAATTGATTGGGCGTGCGTGCTAGAAGAGTGCGCGTGGATGTTCGTGTCGATCGCGTTGCAGCATTTCGCACTTTGCGGACAATAAAATGCAAACGAATTCGCGATTGATTGAATTAATTGCGCGCTTTCATAAAAACACACATGTCGCCGGCAATTTCGCACAATGCACATTTATCCGGCACGAGGCGAATGCTCAATGCCTCGACAAGCACACGCGAAGAAATTTAGTGGCGGCGACGCCCGCCCCCGCGCACGTAACTGGCCAGCTCTTCGGATGTCGCGAGATTTCCCAGGAGTTACACGCTTCCTACGCTTCTTTCGTTCAACATCCGTCGACAAGCGGCGGTTTCATCGCGGCATTACATCCAATGCACTGAAGATGCTACAAGCTGGATGTGGAATGTAAGACATTTTTGCTCCCGCCACCACCGCCACCCTATGTCTATATTCTCCGACTTCACATAGTTGTCGTTTAATTGTAGCCTGTGGGGTTTGCGAGCTCGCTTGGCGAACACGGAAAAATTGAATTAGGTGCATGAAACTTCCCTGCTACATCAACAGCATTTTTACGACGTTGACTACAGCGTCATCCATTTTCGGCCGACGGCACCCAGAAATGATACTGGCACTTTGTGCTAATTGCGAGTTAATTAGAGTCTAATGCTTACAGAAAATTTTCTTTTGAAAGTTTTCATCCGGATGCAATTTGATGGGAAAGGCCGTGATTAAATTGAGAAAGTGATATTTTCGCACTCGTCCTCGGTGGACAAGGGCATAAGGAAGCGATCGCGGTGTAAAGTGAGAGGGCGCTGCGAGCATTTCCATGCCGCTACTTTGGCAGCTTTTAAATTATTAAATTGCATAAAAGGTTTTAGCGCGCATCCGGCATTGTTGGCCTTTCCCCACCGGGCGCGGCAATTTCCGTCCACCCACCGGGCGCATTCAAACAGGTAATCCATCACTGAACGGCGATAGGGGAGGCGCATAAAAATCGCAACATTTGCAAAGGTTAGCGCGAGGCGTCGCGACGCGCGGCGTCGCTGCGATCGGCGTAAATTAGTAACGAGCGCGTGCAAAATTAATGACGGCTGCGCGGTGTGGCGATAACGAGTACAGGCACGACTTCAGCAGCAGCAGCAGCATCCCCATCTGTCCGTTTGACGTCGCATTCGCGCGAATCGGTCGGGATGTGTCTATTTCGGCGGCGGGCGCCGCTTCCAAATATTTAATAATGCTGAGGTAAATGTCAATCAACGAATAAATCCCATTAATAAAACAGGCGAGCCAAAGTGCTCGTCCGTGTCGCGCGCTAATATTATGCCGGCCCATCTCCCGATGCAATCTGCATGCATCACTCTCAACATGCGCATTTGCACGTTGCCAAATGTCAGCAGTGTCGGGGGTGGTGCAGTGGCTGATATCGGCCGCTGGAGCTCGATACTGATCGCATGCAGCTGGAAAAAGGCGTCATCAATAATTGATATAGACGCCAACTGCAAATAACTGCACGGAGGTGGCAAAGCAAGCTTAATTTGCGCCTGTCATTTACCGGGATTGACGCGAGGCAAAAAGTAGGCGCGCATCCGGGTGCATTCGCGTCGACTCGATTCCCCGAAACATTTCCCAATCAAATGTATATTCCCCATTTATTTGCGAGTGCCTCGACATTATCATAAGCAATAATGTGAACGCTGCGCCCGTTTCCGCACGCCGCAATCTTGAATGACGCGGATGCGAAATGCAATTTTAACGTCGAAAAGGATTTCGTCTTCTTTGAGATGACTATCGAACCGAAACGACCGAGTGGCAACATCATGAAATTCAGATTATATAAAAATTTATTCAGACATGGACGACGCTCGTCCGTATCTCGAATATTAGTTTCGACTCAAGAGCACAAACGCAAAAGAGAAATCAGTCAGAGCAGAGCAAGCACAACTCTTGCTTTGAATTAATCGCCAAGTCAAGATAACTACCCATTCAGCGACAGAGATTCAAATCCAAAGAAAGAACCTAGAAGGATGATCTTACAAGCTGCTGGTTGCCGACCCCTGGACGGCTGCATTTAAAGGAACATAAGTGAACTGCAATGCAGCGTTGAAAGAAATGAAAGAAACTGATAAACCGGTAATTAAATTCACTTTGTACTGATGTTTATCTTCGTCTACATGCACCATACTCTGATCTTTCTGATCATTGCAGGGACTTCACTACCTAATTATTATCGAGTACACTTGTAAGTTTGTTTCTTCGCTAATTACAATTCGCAGCCTTCATTTATTTGTTTGTTGTTTACTACACCAATATGTTGTTATTTTTTTCAATTCCACAAAACTACAATCTGGAGTTTGAGTTAATTTAATATAGACTTTTGCAGGAAAAACGTGGAAAAGAAAAGGGACGCAAACGAATGTGGGATCTATCCTATTATTTTCCACTTATTTCCTTGTTTTATCTAGCAACGAGCAGCAGTTAAACCAGCAATGCTACCCCTGGCCACAACCCATTCAGCGACAGAGATTCAAATCCAAAGAAAGAACCTTAAAGGATGATCTTACTAGCCGCTGGTTGCCGACCCCTGGACTGCTGCATTTAAAGGAAAATAAGTGAACTGCAATGCAGCGTTGAAAGAAATGAAAGAAACTGATAAACCGGTAATTAAATTCACTTTGTACTGATGTTTATCTTCGTCTACATGCACCATACTCTGATCTTTCTGATCATTGCAGGGACTTCACTACCTAATTATTATCGAGTACACTTGTAAGTTTGTTTCTTCGCTAATTACAATTCGCAGCCTTCATTTATTTGTTTGTTGTTTACTACACCAATATGTTGTTATTTTTTTCAATTCCACAAAACTACAATCTGGAGTTTGAGTTAATTTAATATAGACTTTTGCAGGAAAAACGTGGAAAAGAAAAGGGAGGCAAACGAATGTGGGATCTATCCTATTATTTTCCACTTATTTCCTTGTTTTATCTAGCAACGAACAGCAGTTAAATGCGGAACTACGGTACCCAGTTTGGGAACTTTTGTCTTGTTTCACTTCTTGCTACATTGAAATCGTATTCTGCGTGAGTTTTCTCCACTTTTTCATGACTTCGCTCTTGTTTTCATTGGAGGTGTAAGTTTGTCGCTCGCGATTCGAATTTCGTGTGAATCGGGAAAGTAAAACGTGACTGCTTTTGGTTTTCCAGTCCATAAAACTGCAGCTAATTGCCATCAATTCTTGCTTAACACGTTCTCGCCAAGTTTGCCCTTGCAGGGTAGGCATAAATCAGAAATATCAATGGAATACGAGCGTGCCTAGCGAGAATGCTTTTCCAGTTTGCAAAACTTGGCATGTTTACAGTCTATACACTTTTTAATCCGGAATTAAGTCGATAGCAGCTGCGGCAAAGTTTGGCGCGATGGAAGCTGAGGATTTCTAGCGAAACGTGATGATTGCACTTCAATCAGCAGATAAGAGCGTGCCGTTTACAAGACAATGCACGTTTACTTCAAACTTGGTGGCATTTCAATTAATAATACACCAATTTGCATTATTCACGACTTATCGACTGATGACGATTCATATATAGCTTAATGTGGAAATAATAGCAGTGAAGATATCAGGCACAGCAACAGCCGTGAGTTGCTGAGCTTGATGATGGGGTAATTAAATGGTTGAAATTGAAAAAAGTCGAGTACTAGTGAAATTTTAATAGCCCGCACATGTCGGGGGTGGCAATTGATGCTATAGATTATATACGAGAAGTAAACAAGTTTTAACGCGAGCACTACTGTTAGCCGGTTGAACTTAATGATTTTCTGATTATATTTTAATTGTGAAATTACTTTTGCCGGACTTTTTTGCTTTGCAGCGCAGCAAATTGCTAATTAACGAACAAAGAAGGTCGGAAATATGAAACACAGTGTAACGAAGGCATAATGGGAGAAACTAGAAAAATGCAAGAATCTTTCAAGAATGCTATCATAGCGGACGTTAATTGGAAAAGGAGGTTATTAAACAATTTCTAGAATTGCTCTGCTGGCAGGGAGAATTCGTAGTCCACATTCAACCACCACTTCTGCTATCTTTATTCTCTTGCAATTGAAATACCTGCCAGAATTAAATTTCCAACAAATAATAATAAGACGCGAAAATCGAAGCGCAAGCGAAAACTGCTCTGGTTTGATAAGAAGTCTTCAAGACAGGCAAGTGTTATCTTCTAGAGGTGAACCGCAAAACTTTAGCCGTTCCAAATGGAATTGTTCCAGAGAAATGGCAAGGGATGAGGGTGCGTTGCACCTAGCTCTGCTCGGCGCACATTCGGGGGCGGTTCGTACTAGATTTGCGCGCCGAATTGCAGTGTAAAACAACATCAATAAACATAAATACAACAGCTTTATAACAAGAGTACGGAATGCGCCGGTGGTGGTCGAGGGTGGCGCGCGAGCCTCGGCAAAACGATGATTTTTGCGCTTCGCTAATGCCAACAAGAGCAAGCAACCCCATCGTGGTCAGTGCAACGAGGCAAATTTCTCTACGCCATTATTACGAGATTTTCCACTCCCGCATTCCGGAATTTCACCAGATTTACCCTTTTCCGCCTTGTGCTGTTGCAGGGCAATCAATAATTACGCACCCCTCCGACATTTGTCTCAACTTGACGGCTGGCAATGTGGGTTAATAATTCGTGACAAGTTGTGAAAACTAACGGACGCGTCCGTGATAAGATCGCCAATAATTTGCATAATCGGCGAGCACCCTCAAATGACGTTTGATATCTTGAGGTGCATTTAGACGTTTAGATACGTTTTATAGATCAGTGGCATGCAACAATAACCGATATCGCCTCTCCATGAACAGACATATGAAACACGCACCCCCTCGTTCAAACTCGCCGCGAGTGTTTTTTCAGCAGTGAAATTCAAATATATCCAATAGGACAGGACAACCCAACGAAAATGCAAGAACACGCCACGCAGAGAGAGAGAGATAAGAGATGATGGAAAACTCACCGTCTGCGAAGACTTGATGGACCGACAGTAGGGCTAGCAGGGTGGCCGAAAAGCGGACCCCCAAAGCGAGAGGGGCCGGCATCGTTCAACCTGTTAAATTGACAATAAAGAAAAATGGTTTAGCAAACCCCTTCCGGTGTGCGGTGGCGTTGCGCTGCGGATTTCCACATTCTCGTTAAACCACCCATCACATTCAAATATTTCATTAACAACAACGTAGTAGTAACAAGAAGCACTCGTATTTCTCATCGGCGGCGACGTAACGGAAGCCAGGTATTGATAAGAGCACAGTGTTTACGATGGAGGACCGCACGACTTCTTGCACCTATGGATGGATATTTACACGAGACGTTTACGGCTAATTATTTGTGCGCCACCTGCGAATCGCTTCGCTGTCCATGTTTCACATCAGTTGCATTATCGTTTCGTTCATTCGATGCCTAGGGGTGCAGTTTCTTTCTCGTCATGATGCAGGGGATGAGTGCGCATTGGCGAGCACGCGATTGCGGCGATGTTTCTTGCGGTGGTTGGAAATCAGATTGCTAGTCTTCGCCAGCTTGCCATCCATGTTGGGCGAGGCGATGGGTCGCACAAGACATCACACACGATGGCCAAGCGGGAGGGTCGAGTGGGAAAGCTCAGCGGCAATTAGCGCGACTTGCGTGGGCGCCTGACCGCGGAGGAAGTGCCAGGAATGCGCGCCGCCGGCGTGACCGCTCCAACTGAGACTGCTGCCTCCGGTTGCCGCCGCCGCCACCGCCACCGCCGACGTCCTGGATGGTCGCGGCGCGCACAACTCGCGCGCGCGGGGGCGGCAATCGGGAGCACGTTCGCCGGCGCAATGTATTTCACGCTACACTCGATCCTCGCACATCCCCAAAGAGTCAGTCAGTCGTATCAAACGGCAGCTGTGGCGGCGGCGGTGTCGCAGCATTTCCGACTTGTAGCATCTTGCTCTGGGTATGTACTCATTGCATTGCAATTATCACATCATTTTTGGCTCATTGGGGGGTTCATTGTGGACTCTTAGTTTTTGGAACGGAATGTAGGGGGGATTAGAGTATTGGGATGGAATGGGATGGGTCGTGGCCGCTCGGAAGTCAACGGTAACGCTCTGCCCGGGATTGAACCCAAGTCACTAGATTCCTGGGCTATCCAAGCACCATCTGCGTTACCATTCGGCTACCGAGCGTTGGTGGTTACATGGGTATATTGTCGTTGGTGAGCTGAGAACTGAGAACTCGCACTGTAGCGTCTTTCGACAGTAGGCCTATATATACACTGCTAATAGTAATTAAAACCAACTAAGTACCTGGAAGTGAGCGCTACAGTGATGTTGACTGTATCGAAATGGAATGAGGGACAAATGTTTTTAAATGCGAAAGCAGTGATTGAAAGCATATTGTCACGTGGGGATTGAGGGTGTTATTGTTTTTGTTCCATCAACGATTGAATGTGAATTGCAAATCGGGCGATCGGGCGGCGGCGCTGTGCCGGAAAAATCGAACCCGGTGACTGCTAATCTTTTAGCGGAATTGTCGACGGCGCACATATGCCACCCCTTGAGCCCGTTATTTATGAATATCAACGCAACGAAATGAAGTCGCTAATCTAACAGCGATGAAACGGGCAATCGAACAATTTTCATTTATTGCATCCAATCTTTTAGTTCTAGACCTATAGACACAACCGCTGGGTAGTCTAATAGAAGACGCCTTGGATTCAATCAATAGCAGAGCGTTATAGCTTAAAATGCATACGGTTAAATAATGGCTTAGTCGTCAATTGCGCAGAGCTAGAACGAGCTAGAAACGCGACAAACTAATAGGTGGGACATAGCCGCCCCCGACCGCAACTGACATGCCGTCACCGGAGGCGAAGAGCATCGTCGTCGAGGACTTTTATCTAGCATAATGAGGAAAGTTTTCAATAAACTATAGCGCCACCAGGCTACATGGCAGCGTTTGCCGCCTCCGCCCACTGGAACCGGCAACCCGGAAGCGGCTCCTCGCGACTGCTGCGTATTTGCGAGGACGAACAATGGGCGATGTGTGGCGCGGTAAAAAATCAATTAACATTCCACATTTTCGCATTAATTAGAATCCGGCAGCGGAGCCGAAGGAGGCATTAATTAGTGAGCAATGCGACGAGATCGGGAATTAGATTTGCGCCAGTGAGCATGTTGGCGTTCGTCAGAAAACAGCGAAGAGGACGATGCGTTTGTAAATAAATTGCGAATGGAAGCGGGCGGCAAGCGGAGGAAGAGGCGCGCATTGAGCGGAAACCAACATCGCAATTCGGAAGCGCTTTCATTAATTAATCGGCAAACCAGAACATATTCGCGCAGCGCCTAATTGAAGAGACCACAATTTGTATAATCAACCTAATTGACTACCAAGTTGATCGCAACCAGCGACCGACACTGAGGGCATATTCGGCAGTGAAACCAGCCGGTTAAAAGCACAGAAAAGAGCATATTTTCGGCAAATATTTATGCTATCAGGACCAAACGAATTTTATCGCGAATAATTATTATCCTTTTTACAATTTTCAACATTTTTTATAAGTTGCTTCCTTTCACTTACTAGGAATTAGCGTTAATTTCATGTTATTTATGAATTATGGAGCAAGACTAATGCCAAAAGTCTAAATAAATAATTTACCTCCATTTCCACATTTCATATTTAGGTACTAATCCATACATTAATGCAGGCGACTCTATTTGTTAATTTCATTAATAAATCGTGGGAAAGTAGCAACATAGTTTGGTTTGGCAAGACATACAAGACAGATTAAAGTAGAAACAAGCGGCTAACCAAGCGATCTTTCATGTTTCATCACGTCATCATCATCATGTGATTCCCTCGTAAAGAAACTACAGTTTAGCAATGAATTCTTACTTAAAATGTCTTCGCTCGACATTTTTAATAAATAATCATTAAAGACAAGCCTCACTGTGCCTCCTATCTTCAAACGTCGCCATCTTCGATTCTCTGCTGCATAACCTCAATGTGTGCGTTTCAATAAATCTAAAACAGGGCTCGCCATCAAAACCACGCCTGTGTCCCATATTTATTGCTTTTCGATGATTCTCATTACTGGCATTTTTTACTTTTTCGATATTGAGACCACTTATTTTCAAGAATATTCCTTAGACCAGTGATTCTCTACCTATTTTTTTAATATTAGGAATTTCCGATGAAATTCCATCTGAGTGTGGCGACACACGTGTCGGCCACAGGCACGACCGTCCCGGATACTGTGGCGACAGCGTGCCGGCCACATGCACGAC
>JAOEHK010012083.1:0-11558 GCA_025447835.1 Labidoglobus nevermanni | reverse complement strand
ATATCAAAAAATAATTGACGTCATAAAGTTGTTGATTCCCCATATATTACTAGTGGAGTACCCAGCTTGAATAGCACTGCAGTCTTTTGGTCGGGCTCCTTAATGTTAATGTCCTATACGCCAAACAGCCCCGATCGCTTTCGAAACTAGATTAGAACATCGATTAGATTGCACATTGTTACTTATTTTTTAACTTTGTAGTTTTATTGTGTAGCGAGGCCCCGCAAATTTTTTTGAACCCGGCCCCGCAAAACGTTACGCCGGCCCTGCTGGACATTACGTAAAGACGGGCTCTTCGACTAACTCGCTTTGTGACCTGTTTGCAATACAAACAAATCTCTGCCCACTTCCATTTCGGTTATCTTTTAATGAATTTATGCGATCTCTCGCTCCGCCCTTAATCTCATCGCCACACAGCCCATCCTTGAACGTCCTTGAGCATCAGCGGGCGCATTCTTTGCGCCGACAAAACGGTCGGCGTTACGCAACAGCAATCGAAAAAATAATCGAGTTACGTTAACAATTGGCAGGCTCATTGTATGTTAGTGGGTCAGTTGTGTGCGGCAATTGAAGGAAATCGTCTATTAACCCCGCTCCCAGCGCGCATTCGCTCGTGGACATCCTCAATTTTTCATTCGCGAAATGAGCAACGTCTCGGAATTTTCGACACCGAATTGTTAGCCTCTTGTTATTGTCTAGCCTTCAATCGCTCAATTTGTACATTTTCCGCTTTCAAACCATTCTCGACCATTCGACAATGCCAAAATTAGCACTAGAAAGCGCTCAATTTAGTTCTAAATCAATTAAACATCGTCTTTTTTCTTAAACAAACTGAACACCAACGCAGTTCATACTCAACTTACTAAGAACAAATAATTTCACCAGTTTTTTCATGATGAAATTATGAACTAATTGCCATAATTTTCTGACTATAAGACGCAGTCAACATATTCATCATATCATCTTCAGTTCCATTTATCAAGTTTCAATGCTTTAATAACAACTTCTTCACCCATTTAGATTTGTGTAGTTGCGAGCTACCTGATCTCTTTAGTAGTTGTTTTTTGTTTGAGCCAAAGTGCATCATGTAGTCCGTAAAATACGGCACTACTTCTCTAAGAAACTTTCAAAAATGTTAAACAATCTACTTTTCAACGCAAGCTTGGGGAAATTGTGCGCCTGCAATGTATGCAACCCAATTAACTCGAATTCTGTGATCAAGGCTCCAAAGCTGAGGTGATGAGATAAAGCACCTAATGATAGCAGGATGAGTGCGACTTTTGCATTCTTCTCGCTGATTTAGAGATCCAATTTACTTGATAATAAATCATCGCCCTGCAGCTCAAGGAAAATTCCTTTCTTCGCGTCAGCAAAATGTAATTTCTATATTACCTCGGACTCAGCTTTGCAAATAAATGGCCCTTATAATTCAAGCCATTTTCAGTAGTTTCATAATAATTCTCCTGAAAAATGGTTAAATTACCGACATGACTCGCAATTAATGAAATTCATGTGGCACATGTTGAAGAGTTGATCCACATAATCTCGTGTAAATCCGTTTACAGCGAATCTATGTCAAGGCCAATTAATCATTATCATTATAAAATGCTAAGGCCTAAAACTGCATCCAGCAAATCGAGATAGTATTTCGGATAATTTAACAACAAGGAGGAGGAAATCATTCAATCGGAATTTGCAACATTTTGCAATTTGCAAAACATTCGTCACATGATCCAGTCACGAATCTCACGAAAACACAATAAAAGAGCTCATTTATTGCTTTTACCATTCGGCATTAAACCTTTTTGCAATCATGAAAAATATTCCAATTTAAATGTAAATGAAAAGATTTTAAAAACGCCGCAACTACTTTCAATTCCCAGCTGCCCCTATTTATAATCTGCCTTCAATTGCAATTTTCTTAATACACCCCTATTATATTCACCACTTTTCAAACAATATCGATTACCATTGCACTTTTAGGCTTCCTAAGAGCAATAAACTACTGACTAATGAAGCCAAGAGTAACTTAAATGATATCCATCGCTGTGAGGCTGGACGCAGCACAATTCGCAGCTTGTCAATGTTGAGCAAGCGTAATTAAGGCAATTAAAACGCAAATGACGTCATTACAACACAATGCAATAGCAGAGGGTGGCAGAGTCGCCATAGCAACGCCCTGCATGTGACGCCGACTTGGAAGCGATAAACACGCAACAAATGACACAATTCTAGAGTAATTGCAACAAACCAAGCCCCAAGGATCACGAGTTACGAGTCCGAAGAGGGCTTACAACCCTTGGCAGCTTTGATCATCGATCAATGAAACGCAATGTAATTAGGTGTCCTAAGTACGCTTCGGACAGCTTTCCGCGCAAATTTCCTCGATCGCCGAAAAGGCGTGGCCCTACCTACCAACTGGAGGTCCTGCATGGTACAAGTGAAGGTGATTCAGGCCATCGGCGACCTGTGATGATCACAATCTTGCGATCAGGACATCAACCGCGCAAGCGACCCATGGGTCGTATCAAGCGTTGCGCTGCTCCTTGCTACTTATCGGCGAAATGAAGAAATGCGTTCAAACAAACTCACCTCGTCGTTCAATCCACCTTTCGAGGCCATCTTTCAGCACCAGACTAACCTGAGCACTCGTGAGCTGTCGATTCGTGCGCCTCGACTGCGGGCGACGTTCGCAACCTTCACGATTCGCTCGTTTCGCCAACAATTGCAAACCTTATCACAATCACGACTTCTTATCGTTGCAATAACTGTCGCTGCAATGGTTTCCCGGAAAAGCCACGCGAATTCGTCAGTTATTTACATTTAGAATGCATTTTGACAGTTGCTGTCAGAAATGCTAATACCACGACTTTCCGCTAGTCGCAATAACTTGCTGGCTTTTCTAGGTTAGGCCTTCCTATTGATAACAACTCTAATCTTTCGGATATCCGACGATATCCACGTGTGTAAACAGTGTTCACGCTAGTATTTATCGCGAAACATGTCTGTGCCTAAAAAAGCGATCAAGAAAAAGAATTGCTACAGGATGCCTGAGCCGATGCCCAGTGGGGCTCTTCTTCAGGACGTCTTCAAGAAGCAATGGGTTCTGGGGCCCTCGATTGGTAAGGGAGGCTTCGGAGAAATCTATTCCGCCCAGTCAAGCGATTCCAGGTCGAAGGACTTTCCATACGTGATCAAAATTGTAGGATTTTCAATTCAGTGCTTGTAATTAAACTAATTAACTAATTAATTAATGGCAGGAGCCTCATGACAATGGTCCACTCTTCGTTGAGATGCATTTCTATGCTCGCAACTGTAAAGAGTCAGATAGTAAGCATGTGGTGTAATTTGTCATCCTTTCCGAACTCGCAACTCGCTACTTTATTTCTAGTAACAGCATTTAAAAGTGCTGAGAAGCTAAATACTCTTGGGATTCCACACTACATAGGCTCTGGATCATACACGCACGCCGGAGAAAAATACCGCTTCCTGGTGATGGAGAAGTTTGCGAGCGACATTTGGAAATTATTCAAAGCGAACGATTCGCGAATTCCACCCCCGACTGTCTTCAAACTTGGCCTGCAAATGATTGATGCTTTGCACTACATTCATGCCAAGGGTTACGTCCATGCCGACCTTAAAGGAGCCAATATTCTGCTCGGCGGGCAGGACCCCAATCAAGCATACCTCGTGGATTTCGGGCTGGCAAGCAAGTTCACCTCAGAGAAGGAGTTTAAAGCGAATCCGAAGCGGATGCACGATGGGACTATTGAATACTTGAGTCGGGACGCTCATCTGGGAGTTCAAACTCGTCGCGGGGACATTGAGATTCTCGCTTATAATATGATACATTGGTTGAGTGGGAAGTTGCCCTGGGAAGCGCACATTGCTACTCCCGACAAGGTTCACAAGTCCAAAGAAGATCACATGAAGGACATCAATAAATTTGCAAGCTTCTGCTTTGCCTCAGAAGCGCCGAGTAAGTTGGCAACGGACACAGATGAAAACAATACAATTTGCTTAATTTCAGAGCAAATCATCGATTTGTTAAAGTACATCAATAGATTGCAGTTCGACGAAGCGCCGGACTACAAGAAGCTGAAGAAACTATTCGTGGATGGGCTGAAATCGCACGGAGCGAACGTCAACTGCGCCTTGGTGTTCAAGCCGACTAGCAAACGGAAATCGCAGGACGTCGTGGAAAATTCGAGAAAGAGAAAGACTCCAGTACGAAACAAGCGCACTGAAGCTGTCGAGACGTGCAGCGACACAGACGCAAAGACAACACCACGAAAGGGGCGTATAGCAGGCAAGAAGGTAGAAGAGAAGGCTAATGATGACACCACATCAACGCAAGAAGCCAATGATAAGACAAAAAGACCTGCGAGGCGCGCGCGGAGGGTCAACACGATTCAAACGGTCGATGAATTGAAGACTGAGGAAGGTGCCAGTTGCAATGGCATCGTAATGAACAAGGAAATGATGCGCATTCAATTACTGGCTGGTCGCAAGAAGGAAAAGATTAGGAAAACTGCAAAAAGTCGCGCCGCGCCGCTCAGAGGTCGACGGAAAGTCTTGGTGGACAGTTCTTCTGACGATGAAGATTCTCTGCCGCTCTCTATACGCATTACGCAGAAACGAGTTTAATGGCAACGCGTAATTTTCCACTGCGATTGTATTGAAGGCTGCCTGCTCATCGAGCGCATTTTTTGTATCGAATTCTTATGAAATAAATTAATAATTCATTTGCCAATGCACCTAAATATTATTTCTGGTAGATAATAATCAATAAGCAACTTTACATGACATTTCAAGAAAAAGCTTTACGTGAGAATATGTTAAAGACGTCAATAAACGTATTAGCATATTGAGATCAAGCTGTCAGTTAATTCAAATTGGAATTCACTTTTTTACTTTTTTTGATTTGCAAAGTTTACGGCTTTCTCAATTACGTCTTTTATCGCAATTTCTAATGTTCTTTCAATTTCTTTCTTAAATTTCCGCAATTTCTATTTTTATGGGCGTTATACGAAACATCGTTATGCAAATCATGGGGATGGGAGGAGGGTTCGCAAACCACATGCGGCTCACTTAAAATTCGTGGTAAGGTCTCAGCGTGCCTCAAAATTCACGCAAGAAGTAATTTCGATAGAAAACACATGTATAATTAAAAATTGTAATTTTTTTATTGACTTTACCGCACAAATAGCGCAAAAATCAAATCTGGCGTGCACTCTTGTACGAACCGAAAATTTCATGAAATTCTAAGCGACTGTTGTAAACCGCAGATGGTTCGATAGTAGAGGGTCTGTGGTACATATTGTGCGGCTCTTTCAGCTATTTGTTAGCTGTTTTAATGGTCAATTGACTCTTCCTCGATAAAAGGTTGGACAGCTCTGGGTTGGGGGGTCATCGGACACAAAATCAGTGACAAATCGACGAAATTGCAGTTTTAATTGATTGGGTTTTGATCTTTCGCATTCCGTAAAAAGTAGTTAGGCCATATAGGATGCATGGTCTTGCATGGTTTACCTGAGGTTCGTGCAGCAGAAAAAGCATCCATGGGATATCAGAAAATTCCCCGTACTTGTCCCGCTTCATCTCCAGATAGTGGTCATTGTGCAAAATTATTCACAAGATTAGCTTGGTCGTTTCTGGACCAAGGCACAATGGATAAGGGGGGAATACCCGAAGTCTATATTCATATGCATTTTCAAAGTGGCCGGCGAGTTCATTTGGGTTGACCGTCCCTGGTCTTGCCTTTGAACTCATATCTACCTCCTTATCATAATTTCGGTTGTGTTCTATCTACTACAATTATTCTGTGTATAAACTAATCTACTAAAAACGTCATAAATCAATTGGAAATTAATAAGCGTTTGCATAAGATAAGATTATCACGTCAAATGGTCAGAATTGTGCTGCGTTTCACCAGAATTAAATCTGCCTTCCGTACTTCACCAGTTTTAGAAAATCCAAGTTCAAGTTATGCTACAAATGTGTTTGTGTTCAAAGCGTGAATATGAATCACAATCTCAATCAGTTGAATGAAGCAATTCCCATTGTAACTTGTAATGGAATAATGACAATAGAACGGCAATACTGGCAATTGGAGCAATCAACCTAACTCCCAATAAAACCATGATTAAGCCATCTAATAGCGATTTGATGGCAACTGATGGCAAGCTCATAATCTAGCTTCTCAACATCAAAAGCAGAGCAATAATTTGCCAACATAGACAATAGACAAGTCTAGTAGCCGTTCTTAGTTTGTAACGTTCGCTGGTCGGTAAATTAAAGGAGAACAACGTACCTCTTTTTCTTGCTTTGTCTGTTGACGGCGATTCTAAACAATTTGCAGATCTGCTCTCAGTGAAGACCTCGACGTGGTTTCGATCGTAAACTTACCTTGCTTGTCCTTCCGCTTCGCGATGTGCACGTTCGCGTTACAACAGGTTCGCGCGCCTCCCGTTTACTTGACCTCATCAATCGCGATACGGACCTCAGGCACCCGGCTACAACCGAACAGTTTCGCGCCCCTGCAATTTGAAGCGGCGTTAGTTCGTGGAGATCACCCCTGTAGTGGGGGGGTTAGAATACCACTACGGTAATCTCTGTCTGTCGTAAGAGGCGACTAAAAGAGAACCCTGCTGGGCGCTTGCAGAGCATGTGGGAAGTGGCCAGAAATGGCCCATCATATCCTATGTTCATCCAATGCGCTTGATACATACGGCAGCGCATATGGAAGAGGAGCAGCTTGACGCCCTCGGACATATTCGCAATGCCTCCAAGGGAGCTATTGAATTTCCTTGAGGAGTCACTTGGATTTTAAGTTAGAGGGTCAAACTCCCAAATAAAAAAAATAGTTCGTGGAGATAATAGGGATCACTCGCGTTGGGTCCAGCAAGTAGAAACGAGTGGGCGATTTATTGATCAATCTTATAAAGACAAATGTATCGCAATTGTAACATCTTACATCGGAAGCGCGCGCGCTAGAAGGCCAACTTCTTCATCAGTAGGTACATGTGCTGGTCGACTTCGAAGCCGTGCAAGTTGTTGGCGTCACCTTGCAGCCTCATTAGCAGCCCGCCGAAGGAGACGTACGCGGCCCTGCAACCAAAGCAAGGCGCAAGGTCAATCTGAATGCGTCACCCGATTGCCTCCGCTCCGCAACAGCAACAACAACAACAACAACAACAATGACGCAGCCGCAATGCGATGGTCGGTTGTTGGACGCAACGGTAGCATGGATAGTGGTCGTGGTTCGATGTTGCACAACCAGCTAACCACACTGCCACCGTGTCCAACACACTCTGCCGGACCACAGCTGGTAATTAAGGCCGCGCACCTTGGCACATCCGCCAATCGTGAAAAGTGCGCATAGGGGACCGCCTGAGGTGTTCTGGGGATCAATGATGAGGCCGGCGAGAAGATGAAAGCGCGCTGCCTTTATTTCTCATTTCTCATTCACAATCGGACATCTGCGAGCCAAGCAACAGATCGAAATACCTCCTGGCCGCCGCATCGCCGCTAATGACTCAACTGCGCGCCTCTCCTTGAAGCTATTTGAACGCGATAATTATAGATTGTCGCAGACAGATAGTGAGGCGAGGCGAGGCGAGGCGAGACGCGGCTGCTGGCTGCCTGCCCTGCTGCCGCCGCTGCTGCTGCCGCTGCTTGTGGTGGCCAGGTGGCTCAGGGGGGCGGGAAGGGCCGAGGAGGGCTGCTTTCGTCGTCCTGGAGTGTCGTACCAGATAGTGCATTTACAGGCCGAGCGAAACAAACGTGTAAACGCGCTTCTGGCACGCAGCCCAAGACTGTGTCTCGCACCGGGGCGCATCCGAGCAACAAATGCGTGCACCTTAACAACAGCGCCTTCGCGGTGCCCTAACCACCAGCCTTCACCTACAAAACAGATCATTAGCTCGGAGCCCGAGTCGGCGCCACAGCAACTCCTGGTTAGTGTGCACGCAAGCGCCCCCTCCGGCCAACCCCTGCCGGCCCACCCGTCAAGATGGCGGCGGCCAGGCGCGCTACAGGTCGTTATGTAATCGCGAAATGGGGGGAGAGAGCAATCAGCAGCAGGACGCAAGAAGCGTCAGCGGCAGCGGCGGCAGCAGCGTTATCGGGGTTACTCGGACCTAGGGCAAGGACGTGCAAGGACGGGCGTTGCGCCCACAGCAGCCACACAACCAACAACCACAAGCAAGATACTTCCGGCTGGAGCGATGGGGCAGGCGCTGGATGGACGTGGTGCGGCCACCACGGCTGCGGCGAACTGAGCGACGGCGGCGTCGCGACGCTCGCCCAGCTCGACTCTCGACTCGGTTATGCAATCGCAATCGCCTTGCGGACGCGCTCTCGGCAGTATCGAGCGAGCGGCGGCCGCCATCTTGGCGGCGCTTATCAGCGGCGCGCAGGTCGCGCGAGAGGACGTCGCGGCGCCGCGCGCACAGATGGCGGGCGCGTCCCGGATGCTCGTGGACGCTGAGCCACTGAGATACCACCAGCTGTGTTCACTCCTCAATTCGCACAGTCAACACAGGGTGGCTCCCAGCGGCGCAAATCCGGCCGCGAGGTGGCAAGCGCGGGGGGCGAGAGACTTGGGGGCATGATGGCGATGGCGATGGCAATGGTCAGGCACTTACAGTCGGCTGGAGGGCTCGTTGGCGGCCTCGTCGCCCTCGATGCGGTACACCTTGCCGGACATGACGTACTCGAAGCTGTCGGCGCGCGACCCCTCGTTGTCCAGGCCCTGCGGGTTCCAGTCGGCGCCGTCCGGGTACCCGTCCTCGCGCAGCGTCGTCGCCAGCACCAGCCGGAACTTGTCGCCTGCGAACACACCGGCAACAACAAACCACATCGCGATCGGTGATTTGTAAACATCTGCCGGTTGACCTTGGCGCGCTTACGTAACGCGAACACGGCGGTGGAGGGGGAGAGGGGGTCAGGCCAGGCCAGGACCAGCCTGAGGTGGGCGCCTTATCAATGACGCAGGCGCGCTGCCACGCGCGATCAATACGCCTCTCGTCCTTGCCCTTTGCGCGGCGCGCCGCGATGACGTCATGGGTGGGCAGGCAGGACGCGCCGCACCCTGCGGCCAGCTGATAAGCAGCGCTGACCCTGATCGCGCCTCCGGCATCGCGATGCGCTCGGCAACAGCGGGCGGCGGGTTGGCAGGGGGCGCGCGCGTCCGTGCGGATGCAATTGGCGTGCGGATCAATATGCGACACGCGCGAGGGGCACCCGTCGGGAGAGATCGCGCGCGCACGGACGGATGGACACGACGGACTGGGCCAACTCGGGGCGTCGTGGAAAAGTACCGCGATACGCGGGGCACGCCAGCTGCCGGCCGAGGGGCCTTGCAAGGTCGGCCATCGATCGATTGATTGATGATGATGCTGTGGGAGTAACGGGTTCGCGATGGGGGCCTTTGCTCCGGCTCTGTGCTGGCGGGCGCAGGCGCTGCGTCGCAATTTGTTTACGTATGACAATTGACGTGTGTCCTGATATCAGCGCTGGAACGCATTCTCAAGGATAACGCGAAATTTCTGACGCGTCGGGGGGCCAGGCGCGGGGGCCCGCTGGACGGCGGATCGAAAATCGGCGGCGACCTTGATCGGCCGCACGCGCGGTGTGCGCATTTAGCGAGGGCGGCCAAATGCGCACACCGCGCAAAGGGAGCAGAGCAGCAAAGGGCGTGTGTGAACGTCACCTGAGAGGCCGTCGAAGCGGGCATTGCGGGCATGGTGGCACTCGCGTCGCGAGAATATGGCGGGCGGCGATCGATCGCCACTTGGCCAGCGCAACTGGAGTCGGCCCGACGGCGGCTGGCGCAGCACTGATTGCGCCCGGTGAATGGATCGCGGTGCGCTCCTCTCTGTTACGCAATGTCCAGGAGGCCCCGGCAAGGCAGGCAGGGCTGCGTGGCCGCCGTACCCGTCGGCGGCGGCGCGCGCCTGCGGATTGGAGGGGGTGGGGGGTGGGGGGCAGCAACCTTGGCATTGAACTTGAGTGCGTCACTGCGCCGCACCAGGTGAGGCGCGGCGAGGTGGGCACGCGCCGTCAATATTGCTCCGCGCCGAACACAATGCACAAATGCACAACATCACATGATGGCATTGCGAATGCACGTGTGCCCGCGGCGACCTTCAGCCGCACTGCGCACTTTCGGGCAGCGCGAGCGAATGCGCCACTGACCCACATCGCCGGAGCGAAGGGCCGGCCAGGATTTGGCAGTGGCCGCCCGATGTCCGGCTATTTTCGTATGCGCGCGCCAAGGTCGCCGGCACGCTGGCGACAACTCACCCAGCTCCATGGGGTACAGCCACGAGTTGATGTCGAGGATGAGGTCCATCTTGAAGGACTCGGACTCGCAGTGCAGCCGGCTGACTGCAACACAATTGCGGCTGGTTGAATGCATCTCGCACGCATCGCGCCCACTTGGGGCCACCACGGTCTGGTGGCGCGCGCCGCGACTGCCGGCGATGGCGAATGCGAGGGCAATTACTAGGCCATCATTAGAAATGCAATTTCGCGGTCGCGGAGCGCGGCTTTGCGCGCTCGCACGCCGTCTGACGCAATCGCTGTTTTCGCCAAATGCATGTGCCACGGCTGGCCTGGCATTCGCGCCTTATCAATGCGCAAAGGCGCGCTATTTGCGTTCGCGTTGCCGCCTGCAGATACGCCGAATTAGCCGTCGCGGACGTCAGCCACCACGCCAGCTCGCCGCGCGTTCCACAGCGCCAAGAAGTCGTTCTCGTTACATGCAACACCGTTACACATTCAACATCCTGCTACATTAGAGACATTTGCTTCAAAATGATCATCCCAGGCGCTTATAAATTGGAGAATATATAAAATTCACTAGGAAATAGTCCACGTTCTAAACAACATCCCTAAACTTTCAATAACTTGTCATATTACACAAATATTCTTCCAATTGATCATCCCAGGCGCTCATAAATTGGAAAATAAATCAAATTCATTAGGAATTCATTAAGAAACAGTCCTTGTTCTAAACGACACCACTAAACTTTTAATAACTTGTCATATTACAGAAATATTTTTCCAATTGATCATCCCAGGCGCTCATAAATTGGAAAATAAATCAAATTCATTAGGAAATAGTCCACGTTCTAAACAACATCGCTCAACTTTCAATAACTTGTCATATTACAGAAATATTCTTCCAATTATTTATCCCAGGTGTCCACAAATTAAGAAGTAGATAAAAATAATTTAATTTTACTCAAAATCATTAGGAAATAGTCCACGTTCTAAACAACATCCCTAAACTTTCAATAACTTGTCATATTACAGAAATATTTTTCCAATTGATCATCCCAGGCGCTCATAAATTGGAAAATAAATCAAATTCATTACGAATTCATTAAGAAACAGTCCTTGTTCTAAACGACACCACTAAGCTTTTAATAACTTGTCATATTACAGAAATTTTCTTCAAATTGATCATCCCAGGCGCTCATAAATTGGAAAATAAATCAAATTCATTAAGAAATAGTCCACGTTCTAAACAACATCGCTCAACTTTCAAT